>JARHVA010000003.1:340000-527500 GCA_037957365.1 Torreya grandis | reverse complement strand
TTGCCTCCTATCGTTTACACTATTGAACACTGAACAATTTTGTGTTATTCATCATAAAATTCTTTCTCTTTTTTTTCTCTCCCGCTTGTTTTTTCTCTCTCTTTTAAGCATGCTACATTGGTACATATAAGGGCATCATAAATGAAGCAACATGAATGTTGATGTAGAGGAATTATCAGTTGAGAGAAAAAATCATCGATCTTGATTCAAAGGACTATTCGTGTATGCTAAAAGTCATCGGTTCTCATGATTCAAAGGACTATTCGTATATTATAATTATATTAATTATGTAATTACACTATTTTTACCATAATAATTGTGCTTGTGGTAGTCCTTATATATATATATATATATATATATATATATATATATATATATATATATATATATATATATTATTACACACACACACACACATATATATATGTATATGTAATAATATATTTTTATATTATATAATAATAGTTAATATATTAATAATATATTGTATTATTAATAATAATGAATATTACGGATGGGGCTTATTCAACATCCACTACGGACATAGTGTGTGCATCACTTCTATTGGGTCCATCTCAGTCAACTTTCAACTTGGCGATCATCGCCATCTCAGTGTGATAAATCTCAACTCATCTATCATCGTCAGTTAAGCTAGATGCGCCTCTTTCCATTCTCACTAATCCAACCACCACTCACCACTAAGGAGTTATTCAAAGGTTTCCCTATATAAGCAAACCAAAATCTCTGTTCAAATGAACTTTATTTCTATTTGCCTCCTATCGTTTACACTATTGAACACTGAGCAATTTTGTGTTATTCATCATAAAATTCTTTCTCTTTTTTTTCTCTCCCGCTTGTTTTTTCTCTCTCTTTTAAGCATGCTACATTGGTACATATAAGGGCATCATAAATGAAGCAACATGAATGTTGATGTAGAGGAATTATCAGTTGAGAGAAAAAATCATCGATCTTGATTCAAAGGACTATTCGTGTATGCTAAAAGTCATCGGTTCTCATGATTCAAAAGACTATTCGTATATTATAATTATATTAATTATGTAATTACACTATTTTTACCATAATAATTGTGCTTGTGGTAGCCCAATACAACCCAACTTGCTTGGCAATCCAGCTCATAACCAAACATAGCTTTGAAATACTCATGCAAAAGGACTTCATAATACGTGGCTGAACCACGACCTGTGTTGCTCTAAAAGCCTATTTAAAGGCTTTGTTAAACTTCATCGTGAAGAATGTGGGATTTTTGGTTTTTAAAAAGGATATCATGCCGTGAGAAGAGCAAGAGGGACCTGACGACCCTTCAACAGGGGTTGGTAGCGTAAATGGGGTAAGGGTACTGTTTGCAAAGGCCGAACGCATGGGAACCTGTAGGAACTGGGAAAGAGACCATGAAGAACACATATGTTCTGCCATGGAAGAAGTGCTTGTAGAGGGACTCAGGCCGTACGTGTCTTGAGAATCCTAAATAAAGAGGGATGCAAGCTGTACGTGTTATGAGAGGCCTGGTTAGATAAGGACGCAGACCCAAGTTTAATCGACACATTCTTTTAGCGCCTCGGCGAAGGCATTTGGTTTCAGACAGATTGCTTATTTTGATAGAGGCTGCTAGTGGAAAAAGTGAATGCAAATGCCATTATGCTATTGGAAAAGTCGTTGAAACTACGGCTGGACAGAGATGTGCATGAGATCGATTTGATAAGGTGATGGTTTCTCGGATAGACACATGGGCACAGGATAAGAACACGCAGTCCTGAAAGGGAGGACATTGCGTCTGGTCCGTGAAAACTATGGCGTGACTATCGGATGTTTGCAGACCCAAAGACTCAAGTCCATGATTTGCTTTACATCTATTTATTAAAAGGGCATTGTCAAATATGGTGTAATACGAGAAGTGAGTTATGTATCGGTTATTTGTATGGCCGTGATGCCATAGAAGATACGAAAAGAGGCTGCGTATTTGGATGAAAACCATTGGACAGTGTATGAACAGGGACACAGGCTCAAGCTTGTGGCATGTATGTATATGTTCATGTGGTAGGTCGAGCCGAGTTGAGCCTGTAAGGTAAACAGACCCAAAACTATATTGTTCGTTCGCTTATTGTTTAAAGGTCGATTGGCCTATCGTGTAGAATATATATATATATATATATATATATATATATATATATATATATATAAAATTGCAGGTTAATTGCACTATTGGGAATGGGTTGATAGATCTGAGGCATGACTACTGAATACGTGTCATTGCAAAGTTCAACCCGAGCCAGAGGAGGAAATTTCGTCTGTTTCATAAAGCCTTTGAGGCTATGATGAATGGAAGCCTTAAACACAGCCCTGGATCAAGGACGTCTTCGCCTATTGAAACCTACGTGTTGTGGGCAAATTTTTTAAAGAAGTTGTAGTGTATTCCTCCTCCTATCTTTTGACCAACCTGAGCAGAGGAATAAGATGTCTGTGTGTGTAATGATTCATGGTGTGTATTGTTACATACAGGTATATAGTCCTGAATCTGAGGACACACAGAACCCCAAACGTTGAAGGCATTAAAATCCGAAACAAAGGTGAGAGATGTCTTTCTTTATGTGCATAGCCTCGGTCTCTTCTAATTTGGTATAGCCTTCAGCTATGGAAGAGATATAGCGGGGATATATTGTGATAGATAAGGAAGATATGTATTATGATTCTGTATTAAGACAGAGACCCTTAATTGTGTGTTTTATTGCCTCTATTTTATTTTAAGGTGTTTGGCCTTGGAGGGATGTAAACATTTGCACAGGTTATTGTTGGAGTTACAGATCTGTTAGAAGGTAGACACTCCTTAATCAAGATATACCTATTTATGAGTTTACAGATATACTCGAACGGATAATTGCTTGAATATAGAGAGAATGATGAACAGAGGTTACAAATAGAGGAAAGATATTTGTTGAATGAATCAGAGTCTTAAAAGTCCATTTCAGCATCACATTTTAGGTTCCTCAAATCCACTTATGATGTAATTTAAAAAGTGTATATTTGCATCATTTTTATAAGGAATCGGAGTGTAGTCAAGCAATCCCAGAGACATAGCCCAAGTTACGGGTGAACTCCATTATCACTTCCGGTGTCACTATTTCATTTCAGTTTATTCTGGTTTCATTCAATCCAGTTGCAATTAATTTGGAGGACTATTCGTTTATGGTAATGGTGTTTTATTAATTTGTAATTACACTATTTTTACCATATAATTGATTTTGTGATTTTGGTTGTAACATGTGACATGATAGGGAGCAAATGGAAAACCCACATGGCCTACCACCAATTCCTTACTATTTTTAGGACATCCATTTATAATAAATAAATAAATTATATTGTATAATACATTGTATTTCAATTTGTTGATGAGATGTTGAATGGTTCGTTTAGTGGAATATTGTGAATTGATTCTTGAGTATTAGAAGCGAGCTTCTAAATTGATCATTACATTTAATACATGTAAGTAACCCACATAAATTCTTGTCTGCAAAAAGTTCGTAAATGTCAATTTTGTTTTTACCTACAGAGCTCCAGTATACAAACCATTTAAATATTTGTGTGACCAACCGATCGAATAACCAATTAACCAATGTTGAAAATACACCTTTGCCTTTCATATTAGTAGGTAGAATTTACTAGCCCAAAAAAATGTTTTTAAATAAATGTCTTTTAACAATGCAATTAAAATTAGATTAAGATATATAATTATTTTAAATTAATATGGTTTCAATCAGTCATAAATTTATCACAACAATCAATTTATTATCTCTGCGACGATAATATGTCACAATGTTTCAACACCCATAGTTGTAAAGACAACAAAAACCTCCCACCAAAGTCATAATTAGATATCAATCAAAATAATAAATTTATCTAGACAAGATGACTACATGTTTTATTTTATTTTTATTTGTTTGGGCTAGAATAGCTTATTACTAATCTATTCTATGTTGTCAGTTACAATTAAAGTATTGGTATCACTATGAAATACCTAAATCATAACAAAAAAATTAGAAGCATGAAAAATCATAAAGCTATATGAATTCATGGTTAAAATTCAAGTCCAATTTACATCAATCACAATTTTCAAACACAAACAAGAAAAGAAAAAATACGCAACATTCAATTAAGCATATTTTTGATACCCTGTACATCTAATCATATTGATCACCAAATATTGACATCATTCATAAATACATCTATTAATTGAATTCTCTTAAGATTCAAATTTTACAATCAATTTGTAAAAATAAATCTCATAACTTACTCAAAACATAGATGTGTTAAAACACTTGCATGCAAATAACTATTTAGTAGGGCTCCTTCTCTCCCTGTCATTAATACACCAATTTAAAACCTAGAAAATGATACTGTGAAATAGTGAGAATATATTAATACCTAGCATCCAAAATGTCAAAGTATGGAAAAAAATTAACTTTCCAAAAGAAAAGATATTTTTTCTTCCTTCTAGTTTTAAGTTGTAAATAGATGCACATAAGCTAAGCAATGAAATCACTAGAAAGGATTTCTATTGTGCTATTTAAGTCTATGAATTGTATTTACATTGATTTGGCACACTGTAATTGGTTTTGATGTATAGGGAAAACAATTGTTTGTAGAGAAAAAGTGAATAACAGACATCATATGTTCATGAACTTCTAGTACAAGCCCTCAATATAATATATTATTGATAGTTAGGAAGAAAATCACGTCATCATTTGATGCCATACGTAGAACTACTCCTAATGGAAAAAATACTCTCTACATCTGACCACCGTTTATCATTCATCAGCCCAAACACACCACGAAGTAAATGATTTGGCCACGTTATAGGACAATCTACACACATTAGAGACGTTGCTTACCAAATGGGACACTATCACTACACGCAAAATGCTCTTCAAAGCCTAAACCTTGCCAAAATTAAAAATATAATTAAATTGCTCATCAAAGCCTTCAAGTACTTCACTGAAGGAAGTGGATACGAGTAGAAAGAAAGATTAAAATTAGTGGCCAACACTAAAGTGGCTCGAACGGTGTACTGAGAGATGTAGATAAACTCCAAATGGTTTGGAATGCATCTCCACCGCTGACCTAAATTAATTGCATGCTTGGTAAGGAGAGAGACGAGGAATAGAGTCTTTGATGGACACAATTTGTGACCAGATGTGAAAGTTTGCTTGTTCTGTGTAATGAATTCCATTCCAACTGATAGCTTTTGGGGGACCTTTGCACAACCCTGCTGTCACAACTGTCCCATTAACGTTGCCCGTGTTGAAGCATCGTATTTTATCATTGAAGTTATATGGAAGACCTCCTTACCCACAACAGGGTGCCATCGGATGTTCAAAACCTGCCCACGGTGTTTAAAAAATATATATATTATTGTGTTAACTGTGAAATTTAAAACCCAGCATGAACATACCATATTGAGATGCATTTACAATGAGAGTATTTGATTGAGTAAAGGTTAGCATAAACAATAGTTGCGCCTGCGAGCTATGCTGTCAGGGGAGTGCAGGCATCTTTTAGCTGGCTTTTAAATGTCTGATAGGCGTTGTTGTAGGTGACACCACACCCATTCTCATCCATTTATGATATATCATTGCGAATGTCTGCAAGAGTTTGTGATAAACATCCCAAAGCAAATTGCTTTGCTTTTGCTTTTGACTTTTGCTTTCCAACACCTGCCAATGTCCTATACGATCCGTATGGCATCCATTGAAGCGCCTAATAAGCCTTTTCTTATGACCCCCACTACGTATAACCCATTTTTTTCCTTCCATCCGTTGGGAAAGCGCATCTTGGGGAACCCATCTTCTAATAAAAAATCACATTCTTAAGCAACAATAAAAGTAGAAAGAGATCATATTTCGAAAAAACGGAATCCTCTGAATCACGACGGTTCCAATCACGCGCAATTTAATAACATGAATCAAAGTGCAAAATGGGTTTTATGTTAGGGTTGTTTCTTTACCTTTAGCAAGAGGGCACATTGAATTTGTATTTTGTTGCAAAAATCACATAACCAAACTCTTTCACTTACCCATCTATGAATTTGGCTCCCCCATATGCAAACCTTTTTATTGCCAACAATACTTGTTAAAAAATATTTAAACCCATTATATTTCATTTTACTAATTTTCCCTACAACAATAAAGAATCAAACAAATATAGCCAATATTTATACCTTGGTCTTCTTTTTTATTTTTTTAACCCAAAGTTTCAACATCTAGCATAGGGATTTCCCTGCACTTATTTGAGCTCCAGTGGATTCATTGTAAGCCCCCTGAGGCCATATTTGCTTGTGTCACCCAGGGCACCAAAAGCAAAAAAAACCCATCACCCACAACATTAACCATTTTTGTAGCCAAAACCAAAATATTCTTTTCTACTCCTCAGTAGCGGAGAAAGACATGGCAATTATGGCATCTTAATGCGAAGGAGAAAAATTGGATCACCAAATTTTTTGAGCCCTGTGTCCTACATAACCTAACAGCGCATTTACTTTTTCTGCTAACAAATCTGACATGATAGTGTACATGACATCAGCGCTTTACTATTTAATAATATGTACATAATTTTAACCAATACAAATATAAATAATTTTTTTTTCACTTTTTTTTTAATAAATAGATAAATTAACTATTAAAAACTTTCAAATTTTTCAATATACAAAAAATAATAATTTATAATCGATTTAAAAAAATGAATTTAATTATAAATTAAAATAAATTGATTACTTTAATAGCCACCCTCCCCCAACCAAAAAAAAATTGTAAAAAGAAAAACTAATAAAAAGGCAAAATGGCACTTACTAGAAATTTAACATAGAAGCGATTTGGCAATACCGTATTACAGGTTGGCTTCTTTGAACACCGGTCAAACATATGCAAATGGATGAACCATTTATTGCACTTGCATGTGAGAGTGAATAAATTTTATTTTAAAATACAAATAGATGAACCACTTAGTGCACTTGCACGGCCCTCCACTGCACATTGAAGAATCACTCATCCCCATCCACATCGATTCTTTGTATTTATCGAAAGTAGATTGCTGGTATTTTTGGGAATATAATTGCACCTTTTTTATTGTCCACAGGTTAACCAACAAGTTGACATTTTAAGCTCTGCACTTGTTTTAAATACCTGCCAGTCAAACAAAAACAAATGCAGCGCACAGAACGTTGAAGAATCACGCATCCCCACGACCCCTTCCACCAAGAAAAGCAGCCATCCCCATCCGTATCATTAATAATCGTATTTTATTCTGACAATTAATGACTGTTTTTTTTATGTTTAAAATTTTTTAATATAATTTATACGATTCAGAGGAGAGCCCACGAATTTTTTTATTCACAGCCCATGCTGATATTGCAAATAAATACCATACCATAAGTCTATGAAATCTCATGCTTCTACTGCCTGGTTTCCTACATATAAATATATTTCTGCTGCCTGTATTCCATTGCTTAGCTCATATGGAGAAGAAACTAAGTGTGTTTGCGCTTCTTCTATTCATGATATGCTTATAATCGACGTCGCAGAGGACGAACGCTGCTGCTGAAGAAGACAGGGTCGCACTGCTCCAATTCAAAGCGTTGTTTTCTAATCGCTCCTCTGAACTTTTCAGTTCGTGGAGAGGAAACGATTGCTGCAAGTGGGAGGGTGTGCGTTGCGATGACGAGAGCGGCCGAGTGGTGCAGCTGATATTGTACCAACACGAAGACAACATCCCTTTCTACATAAGCCAATTCCAATCCCAACCCCAATCCCAATCCGAAACCGCAGTTAACCTCCCTTTCCTCGAGAGCGTCCAAATTTCCAATGTGGATCTAAGCCAATTCATTATCTCCTTCATTTTAAAGCAATCATCCCTCCGAGACCTCCTTTTAAGCAACAACAAGCTTGCTGGCTCCTTTCCCCCCTCTTTTGCCGCACTCCCCAACTTAGAATCTATATCCATTACTAGAAACCCGTTGGGGGGCCAAATTCCTGAAGATATTGGCAGCCTGCAAAATTTGAGGCAATTGTTCCTTCAAGAACTTGCACTCTCGGACACTATTCCTGCAAGCATTGGAAGATTAACCAAATTGGAGATGCTGCAAGCAGATCACAATAGCCTGTCAGGTCCCATACCATATGCCATAGGAAGCCTCCTTTCCCTCACCTACATAGAGCTATCGCACAATTTTCTGTCAGGTAAAATTCCTTCCTCTCTCGTCTTGCTAAACCAGAATTTAGATTATTTGAATCTCAACAATAACCAGTTAGAGGGCATCATTCCACAGTCTATAAGTGCCATGATAATCTCCAGGATGTACCTGTCGGGAAATAAGCTCACCGGAATCCCTAGTTTCCCAAGTTCCTCCGCTTTGAATTACTTAGATCTGTCCCACAACAATCTTACAGGAACTATTTCACCCACTTTGGGGAACATGAAAAGGCTAATATCCCTTGACCTGTCCTACAATAAGCTCACAGGGGAGATCCCTGCTTCCTTGGGAAGTGGCGGCATGCTAGCTTTTCTCACATCTCAAACAATGGGCTTACAGACACTATCCCGGAGTCCTCATGGCAAGCTTATTCTTTAACCAGTGTTGATCTCTCCAACAACAAGCTCACGGGCACATTGCCAAATGTTCCCAATAAATACGATTTGTGGAGTCTTAATCTGTCTGGAAACAGATTGTCTGGCCCACTTCCAGAGCTACACAGGCGTACTTTTATCAATTATCTTGATTTGTCTTACAATAAAATGAAGCTTTCTACAATCCCTCGCTGGATTATGCACAACGACATTTACAATCTTCGGTTGGCTGGCTGTGGTATTTCTATGAGTCTCAAGGATTGGAAGCCCGTTAGGATTGAAAATTATACGTCACTTGATCTCTCCGACAATAATATCACAGGGAACCTGATTGATTCCATTCCCAGGATGACAGCATTACAATACTTAAAGCTTTCAAATAATCTAGTGCGAGGAAACATTCCTTCCTCCATTGGGAAGCTGAAGAACCTGCAAGTTTTGGATCTTTCTAAAAATGGTCTAACTGGGACGATTCCTGATGAGTTGATCCAGCTCAAGAATCTCACCGAATTCAATGTGAGCTACAACCATTTGTGCGGAAAGATTCCAGGCAAATATCCAATGAATTCGTTTCCAGATTCTGCATATGCTCATAATGACTGTCTTTGCGGACCACCACTTCCTGTTTGTAGTTGATCTGCATAGGACTCCTCCGTTTTAAATCTTTCAGTTTGTATTGAGTATTATTAATAAAGGTTCTTGTAAGTCGTTTCATTTGTTATGAGTAATTATTTCATAGGAAGTAGCAATGATTTTAAATAGAATAGTCTAAATAGAAATTTGTGAAGGAGAAAAGATCATCTATCAAATATTTTGTATTTTGTATGGAGCAATGCTCAAATGAAGTTGTCCTTCATGTTTAAAGAGATTTTATTATTTTAATATGATATTGTTATTGTCTTTTTATTTAATAAATTTTTATTGTTATATAAATTTATTTACAAGCACGTAGATGTAAAATTTCTTAATAAAAATAGTGTTCACCAAGCAATTTTGGGTCTTTGATGTATTTGAAGTAATAAAGTTAATATATATATTTTTTCTTTGTTGCTTCTCAAAATTTTAAATAATCCACTTCAAATTTAAAGCTTGTATCAGTGATAAATAAAGTTTTCACATTCGAAAGATCAGTAAATATGGAGGAGATAATAAATCCAGCAAGCTTTTCGTTGACAAATGTAAAGGTTTTGAACAACTAAAGCTTTTTAATGAAGGGTAGAATAAATTAGCTCATTTCTACATTGGAAATAAAAAACATTTGTAGAAAAAGGAGAATGAGTTGGCTCATTCTATTCTAGAATGCTTTCTTGTTGCAAATTTATTAAAGATGATTTCTATTACCATATAAGTATAAATATTTTTAAAACAAGTATAATTATAATAATTTATCGGTCAAAGGCATGGTGTTGTCTTCTAGTTTCATAAGACTCAACCTATAGTTTTGAAGGTTGATATTCTATTAATTGGGAGGATTTCTAACAAGTTGATCGAGCTCAAGAAGTTGACAACATTCATTGTGATCTAAAACTATTTGTGCATAAAATTCTAGACATATTTTCAATGAATTTATTTTCAAATTCTGTATTCTCACAATGGCTATTTTTGTGGATCACCACTTCATGTTGTAGTTGATATACATAGAAAAACCATTTTTTATTGTTAAGAATTTTTCATATTAATTTCTCTAGTTTGGAAGAAATATTATTAATAAAGGCTCAATTTTGTAACTTATCTCATTTTCTATTTGTAATTAATATACATGTATGGGAGGTAGTAGTTGTTTTGAGTAGAATAGCTTAAATTATGAGTTTATGTAAGAAGAAAGATCATATATTGAATATTTTGTATTGTGTCATGCTCAAATAATGTTGTCCCCTGATATTTTGTAGTGAGATTCTATTATTTCAATATAGAATTGTTATTCTCTTTTCATTTAATATATTTTAATTATCTTTATGTTGTTATATAAACTTGTTTACAAGTAAGCAGATGCAAAGTGCTTTTATGTATTTGAATTATTAAAGTTAGTATTTTTCTTTGTTGTTTCTCCTTGGAATTTCTAATAATCGACTTCAATTTTACAACTTGTTTCAGTGAGAAATAAAATGTTACATTGGAAAGAGTGGTAATAAAAGAGATAATAAATTAGGCAAGCTCGTTGTTGGTGAGTGTAAGTGTTTTGAGCTATGAAAGCTTTGTTATGGACAAGAGAATGAACTGGCTCATTTGTACATTGGAAATAACAAGAATTTGGGGAAACGAGAGAATGAATTGGCTCATTCTACTCAATGCCTTCTTGTTGCAAATCTATTAGGATGATTTATGTTATCATATAAGCATAAATATTGTGAAAAAATAGTATGATTATAATATTTTATTTGTCCATGGCAGTGCTTCATTTTATATGGCTCAAGGTATTGACCCATATTAATAAACATTTGCAAGAAGTTTTTCTACAACATAAAAACAAATTATTTGGTGCAAGATCTATTATTCTCATTGGAGACTTGGGTCAGCGTCCTCTAATTCATGATATACCGATGTATACTAGCATATCATATGGTTAAACCCTTTAGCGAGTGTTCAACATTGTTATTACATTGCATACATTTTTTTTATAAAAAATGCTCCAATCAATACTAGGCAACTTTCAAAAATCTAGTATTTAATGTGTGAAACATCCAACAAAAATTGAAGTACTGAAATTTAGTAATGTTTCAAACTAATAGATATTTAATTTTTGAATAAAAACTCCCATTTAGTTTATCATCTTACTTACATAAAAAAAATGCTTTAGTTTCAACATATAACTAAGAAATGTTGAAACTATTAAATATTTCAATTGCACAAAGTAGTGTAAAACATAATAGATAAAGGAATTTTAGAGATTTATATACTAAGCAATTAGATATCAATGTTATTTTATCAAAATGATAATAAATTCTAGTTATATTCAATTTGTGAGCTCTTTTCATTTTTAATTGATATGTAAAAATGTAAGATGGTGCATACATCAATGTCAAAAAAATAAAAATGAAAAATGATTGTATTCCTTTTCAGATATTCCTCTTAATTAAAATTTAAGTATTTTGTATCCATTACTTTAATTTATTTTATTCATTTATATTTCTTAATCATATAGAAAAATTAATCAATTTTAAAATTATATATATCATATATATATATATATATATATATATATATATTTTCTTTCTCAAATTATTTTAAAAAAACTTAAATTTTTGCTATTAACATTTATATTATACATCTTTCATATAATTATTAGTACATAAATATATTATATATTTATAAATAAACACACATAATATTTTTGAAAAAAAAAAAGAAAAAGAGAAACGCATACATAATCTTGATAACTTTGTAACACAAATTAAAAAAAAACAATAGACTAAGGAGAGTATAATCTATTGTCACATATTAATAGGAAATAGAAATGGCACTTGGATAAAATGCTTAACGAAATGACTTGAGGCCAATTACCCACCTGATTTGGCATTACTAAATTACAAGTTGGCTTCTTTGAACACCGGTCAATCAAATGCTTTTGGAGGAAGCACTCATTCCACATGCAGATGAGCGTGAGTAAATTTTATTTTAAAATACACTTGCTAATATACTTTTCTTTTATTGTTTTGAGAAAATTTCAAAATTGACAAACTATGAATAAATTGTTGAAAATTTCAAAATTGACACTTAGATCAGATGTTTAATATGCTTTGAACACCATTCAAACAAATGCATTTGAGGAATCATTTATTGTGCATTTACATGTGTAAATTTTATAATAATAAACATTTGTTAATATATTTTTATTATTTTTGAGAAAATAAAAAGCTCAAAAATATATTTATTTAGTGAAAGTTATAATTTATTTTTATTTATTATAATAAATTTTTTGTTTTGTATTTAATTTATGGTTTATATTTAAATTTGGAAGATGAATGTGATCACATTATTTTGTTCATGATATATTATATGAGATAGTTATCTCACGATATAGGGTTGGATATTTATAAGTAAAAATGTATTGGTTTGTGAGGGGTTGAGTGGTATTTACATAAAGATGAGCGGTTATTAATTCCAAAGAATAGTATGAGTATATTTTGTCATCTTTTAATTAATGTCTATGAATATTTATCGACTACATTCAATGTCATTCATAAGAAATTAACTACTTCCAAATTTATCATATTCAAAAAATTAAATAAAATATTATTTTATATTTTTCATTATACATTTAATATCTATTTTTGTGAGTTTTAATTATAATTATCAATTAAAAAATATTTATGATATTAAAAAACTTTCATTTATACTAAAAACATATCACAATTTTTTTTAAAATTATATCCTATTTATTGAACTTTTGTCTACATATATATACTTACTATTATTTTAAGTAAAAATAACTAAATGATTATATTTATATTTAGTAAAATCTATTTATCCATATTCAATATCAAGATTTTCAAAATTATACGTATTTAAATTGATTATCAAAAGAATTTAAAATTACACAAACATACCCACCCATTTAACTATCTATTTTTTCCATCAAATTTGAATCTTTAAAGATTTCCACGTATTAAGTTTGAATCTTTGGAATATTCATGTATTAGAATTGAATATTATTATTTTATTTTCTTATAATTACATCAGAGCCATTTCTATTGTGAGGAACACAGAAAATATTCATCCACAAATATTTTGATGTGCAATAGAGTCTATAGATCTTTTGGACGCTGTTAACATCAAGAGAATTGGCAGCATAGCCTCTACAGTGCCTCTTAATGCAATTCGAAGTCTCCATACCTCATTTGAATAGTATCCATATGACACACCTACTAATGATAAGACCAAATTTGGAAAGATAGTGCAAAATTATATATGTAAATAAGTTAAGGAAGAGTTGAATCATGTAGTATAAATTTTGAAGATAAACATTAATAGCCCTGTTGTTACTCCCCTTTTCTTGTATCTTCTATTTTTGTATACCAATATTTTTTATGTAGTGGTAGGGGCTCATATTTCCTTTACTTCTTTGTAATTATTCTTCAATGGGCTTGTGTGATGCACTTAAATTTTATGTGTTTTTGGGTCTCTGCAGTGGCGGTCTAATCCAAAGATTAAACATTCTTCCAAAAGCAAATAATTTTTATACTGTTTCTTGTTTTTCTAATTTACAGCATTCATGCAAATTGAAAAAATTTACCACGGGTATCATTCTGCATAGTTTGTCCTCAAAGAAATACATGTCTTCATCAAGATGACCTTTGCTTCAATTATGTATTGGGTCGTTGTTCGATAGAAATTACATATTACATTGATATATATGTTATGCATGTCACTTAAATTTACATAGGTATCTAGTCAGGGTTCTTCAATTTCATCTCTTGAATTTACACATATATTTAATCGGGCTTCTTCAATTCTATCCATTAAAATACCCTTGTCATCACCTATTATCATCACCTCCCAACTAAACTTGAAATTTTTTACCACTTTCATTTTTTCTTCTTCAATACTATTCCTTAAAATACTTGTCATCATTCATTATTATCACCTCCCAACTTACTTTAAAATCCTTCACCATTTTTTTTCTTTTTAAAATCATTTTTCCATATAACATAAATAACCTCTAACATCATCCTGATAACTTTGTAACAATATTACATTAAAAAAGTAAACTAAAGAGAATATTTTCTATTCGCACGTTCTAATAGGCGAGAAAAATGGCACTTGGACTAGATATTCAACATTCGGAGAAGCAAACCCAAAAGCATACTTCTCACGAGATTTGGCATTACCGTATTACAGGTTGGCTTCTTTGAACAGTGGTTAAACAAATGCAAATGGATAAAACACTAATTGCGCTTGCACGTGAGTGGGAGTAAATTTTATATTAAAATACATTTATTAATATAGTTTTTATTGTTTTGAGAAAATATAAGCCTAAAAAAAAAATTATTTAATAAAAGCTTCACGCACCGCCCTCCTCTGCGAATTGAAGAATCATTTATCCCCATCCGCATCCACGATAAAAAGCATAGATTCCCATCCACATTGAAGAATCATTTATAGAAAGTAAATTGTTGGTATTTTAAGCTCTTCACTTCCTTACTGCATGTGGAATATGATTGTGAATAAATACCGTAGTGCCTGGTAATTTCAATCTAAGAATTAATTGAATAAGATTATATAATAGTATGATACGTGACTTTGAGTTGATGAAGTTTTTATATCTTATTCTTTATGAAGAGTTTTTTTTTTTTTTGGATTCATAATTTATGATTCTTATAATCATAGTTTTATATATAAATGAGGGAAATTGATATTAGTTTAGTAGTTTATTTATATTAATCTATTATGATTAATTATAGATAAAGGTATAAAATTATTATTGTGTAATAGTATGAATCTTAAATTGATGTGTTTGTTGAGTGTTTATATATTTTATATAAGTAAAAATTAAAATTAAAGGAAAAAATTTATGGTTGATTTTAAGGTAATACATGATGGTGTTAAATTAGGGTTTCAAGAAAGAAGATCAATTATTTAGGGATTTATATATAATTTTATAAAATTAGATGAGGTTTCAAATCTATAATGTTAAAGAATATTATAATTAAATCAGTTTTTGCATATATGTCATCTAGTAAGTTCGGCTTTATGTTTCCGTAAATAAAATTACTCTGTTGAAAATAACTTAATAATTTTGAAAAAATATCTTTATTTACTCTTGATTTTTTTGATATTGATCATCTCATTTTTAAAACATATTCATAATTATCTATTTCTATCATCTTTTTAAACATACAAAATCACAATATTTTAAACACTTATTATTATTTATCACATTAATATATTTGATGTAAACTATTTACCCATAAAACATGAGCACCGACAATTTCTTGATAACTTTACAACAACAATTTATTTAAGAGTAGACTAAAGAGAATATAAGTTATTCTCACATTTTAATTGGGGAGAAAAATGAAAGAGGGAAGAAAACAAAAAGAAATGGCTTGAGGACAATTTCTCACGAGATTTGGCATTGTTATATTAAAAAAACCAATGCACTTCCACGTGAGTGACTAGTTTTTATATTAAAATACTCTAATTAATATGTATTGTTTCTCGCACTGCACACAAAATTTTGAAGAATTACTCATCCACTAAGAAAGGCATCATCTCCATCCACATGATTCTATGCATTTATAAAAAGTAAAATTTTCAATTATTTTTGGTTTTTCTTATTCTTTATTTTTATATTAAAATATTTTGATTAATATACATGTATTGTTTCTAGCATCGTGCATAAAACTTTGAAGAATCATTCATCCACTAAGAAAGGCATCATCCCCATCCATATGTTTCTATGCATTTATAAAAATTATAATTTTCAGTTATTTTTTATTTTTGTCATTATTTGTTTTTATATTAAAATAATCTAGTTAACATACATGTATTTTTATCACACGGTGCACAACACTTTGAAGAATCATTCATCCACTAAGAAAGGCATCATCCCCATTCATATGATTCTATGCATTTATAAAAATTAAAATTTCTGGTTATTTTTTGTTTTTGTCATTCTTTATTTTTATATTAAAATACTCTGATTAATATATGTGTATTGTTTCTCGCACTGTGCACATCACTTTGAAGAATCACTCATAAACTAAAAAAGGCATCATCCCCATCCACATGATTTTATGAATTTATAAAAACTAATTTTTTTGGTTATTTGTTATTTTTTTCATTCTTTGTTTTTATATTAAAATAATTTGATTAATATATGAGTATTATTTCTTGCATTACGAAAAAAACTTTGAAGAATTACTCATCCACTAAGAAAGGCATCATCTCCATCCACATGATTCTATGCATTTATAAAAAGTAAAATTTTTGGTTATTTTTTGTTTTTGTCATTCTTTTTTTTTATATTACATATATACAATTTATTTTTCTTTTTCTTTTTGGGTGGGGTATTTGGGAGTTAATGTTTCATTTATTAATGTGAGGGATCGTTATGGCTTATAAGGGGGATAAATATTACTTAAATAAATCAAGAATTACAAATTTATTAAATTTTTTGGTACAAGTATGGATCTTTAATATTTAGGAATTTCAATTTTGAATAAATTTATCATTAAGATTGATACTTTTTTGAAAGTTTGTATAATAACATGAAAAATCAATTAATTTTAATATAATATTAATCAGATTCAAATACAATAAATTTATTATTGTCTACCTTTATCAAAGCATTATTTTTTGAATACTATTCTGTGTAGAGGAAATGATTGCTACAAATGGAGGGTGTGCATTACGATGACAAGAGCCATTGAGTGATGTAGCTATACCTATCCCAATAGGGAGACAACATACATTTATACATAAGCACTACTTCATCAATATCCACATCCCAATCCCAATCCCTTTTTTCAACCCTTTCTATCTACAATGTGGATATAGTCCAATTCATTCTCTCCTTCATTTTTAACCATTCATCCTTTTGAAACATCTTTTTAACCAACAATAGGTTTGTTGGATCCCTTCCTCCCTCATTTGCCACACTCCCCAACTAACAATATATAGGTATTATTAGAACCCTATTGGAGGGGAGTATTCATGAAGCTATTATCACCCTACATAAGTTGAAGCATTTGTCCATTCAAGAACTTTCACTTGCAGGCATTATTACTAGAAGCATTGAAGGCTTAACCACATTGTAGAGGCTGAAATTAGATCACAATAACCTATTAGGTCATATGCCATATACCATAGGATGCCTCCTTTCTCTCACCTATCTAAACCTATCGTGCAATGTTTTGTTAGTAAAATTCCTTCCTCTCTTGTCTTGCTAAACCAAACTTTATACTATTTCAATCTCAACTATAAAGAATTATATGAAATCATTTCACAATCTACAACTACCATGCTCAACACCAATATCTACCTATTGGTAAATAAGCTCATGATAAATACCCATAGTTTGTTAGTTAAGTATTGTTGAGCCCTAGTTTTAGACTCAGTTAGTTTAGTGTGTCCTTAAGCTAATTTTAGAAGAATAAATCCATGGAATGGCTATAAATAACATTGATTTATTTCCAAGGTAGTTTCTAACTTTATGCTTTTGATATATTTAGAATAATATAATTACTTATAAACAAGCATGTTCATATGCAATAACTTACGAGTTTAGATATACATTGTATTAGATCAATTTTTATTAAGGATAATGAGAGAAGAAGTTGAAGAAGAAAAACTTTCAATAGAATGAATGTGCTAGTCTGAATTTGTTACATTGTGTCTGGCATATTGGTTCTGAGTTATTTCTTATTTAAATTATATCTTTGTTGAAAACTAATGTATTTAATTTATTAAAAAATATTCAATTGGTATTAGAGCAAGGTTTGGGTTGTAGTTATTTTAGTTCAGATCTCTCTAAAAATTGCTCATGTCAAACTCTAACTCTCTTCCCATTCCATAATTTAGTGGAAGTGACTATGATTATCAAACCATCATGATGATGACTCTTTGGAGAAGAAAATACTTATATGGGAATTTGTATTAACTGCTTATGAAGAGCTAGTTGATTGGGTCATTGTTCTAGCTAGTGATAGATAAGCCAAGAAGGAAGCTAATACGAATAACTCACAATATTTGTTTCATATTTAGACAACTTTAGATAAGAGCCTATTTAAAATAATTATAGGTGCAAGGAAAACCAAGGGTTCCTGAAAGACTCTAAAAGAATCCTACCAAGGTAGTGAATAAGTCAAAGTGTTTGTGTTTTAAAATTTGGAGAGGGAATTTGAGAATTTGAGGATGCAAGAAAATGAAAGTGTGAGTGATTTCTGTGTAAGAGCAAAGGATATGATCAATAAGATGGCTACTCTTGGAGAAATATTAAACAAATAGGTTTTGGTGAAAAAGGTGCCAATGTCTTTGACGCCAAGGTGGAATAATAATTGCATCATCATTAAAGAACATAAAGATCTTACTACTCTTGATTTTGATCGCTTAGTTAGATATCATGTGTCCCATGAAGAATGACTAAGAGACACATTTGAAGAAAGTTATGAGAATAATTTTACCTCAAAATTAAATATCACAAAGAGTGAAGGTATCAACACTAATAACAAAAATAACCAAGTACAAGGAAAAGACATGAATTGTAATTATTCAAGAGAGGAAATAGAGAAAGAAGAGGTGGTTCAACTAAAACAAGAAGAGGCACATGTATATTTGATAAGATAAATGTGCAATGTTATTACTACCACATGTATGGTCACATTGAATGAGAATATAGATGAACAGTAGGAAATGAAAGTAGAAGTGATGTTTATGATAATGAGGATGAAGATGTTTCTCCTTTCAATTTATTCATTTCATATGACAAAGCCAAAAATAATCCTAAAGAGGTTTGGTACCTAGATTCACGGTGCTCCAATCACATGTCAAGGAATAATGAGTTGTTTTCTACAATGGATGAAAGTTTATAAACCAATATCAAACTTGGTGATGACAAATCTTTGGAGGTTACAACAAAAATAACTATGAAGGTGAATACTAGAGAAGGTAATAAATGTATTAATGATATTTATTATACCTCAAAGACAAAAAATATTTTTTGAGTGTTGGATAATGATGTGAAAATAACTATAAGTTGGTGTTTAAAGATAGGCAATGTACAATATATGACAAGAATCAAGGAAATAAGGTTGTTAAATTTATACATATGTCTGAGAATAGG
This sequence comes from Torreya grandis, assembly GCA_037957365.1. Lineage (NCBI taxonomy): Eukaryota > Viridiplantae > Streptophyta > Pinopsida > Cupressales > Taxaceae > Torreya > Torreya grandis. The sequence goes on along the minus strand of JARHVA010000003.1, from coordinate 508,086 downwards.
AGGTTTCATTCAAAGTTTGGAAACATAGTAGCACCCTTGTTGATGTAACATATGAAGATAAGAATTCATTATGGAATCTCAAGCATTGACACTTAAATTTTCAAAGTTTGAAGTTAATAACATCACAAGAATTAGCACTTGGTTTTCCAAATATTAAAGAGCACAAGGAGATTTGTGAAGGTTGTCTTAAAGACAAACATGCAAGAGATAATTTTCCAAAAGGAAGTGCATGGAGGGCTCATCATCCATTTCAATTGATCCACTCTGATATTTTTGACCAAGTACAAACAAAAAATATGGATAAATCATTATAAATTTCATTACATTTATTGATGATTATTCATGAATGTGTTAGTTTTATTTTTCAAAACAGAAAAGTGAAACATTTTATACATATGCATTGGATTGTAGAGTTCATTTAATTATTGAAAACCACCAAATAGTTGAGGTCACAACGAATGATAGTTTTTGTCGGGGCTACATGAAGCATTGAATTACTAATTATTTTAATTGAGATATAAAATGAACTATTATAAATAATAAGCACTAAATGTCTAATGGTCATGTAGACATTTGACCCTTTGTGACAAGGAATTAAGTGTCTTAGCAATAATCATTTGGAGGCCATGTTGATATCCTGATAGGTGATAGCTAGTGGCCACATATTTGGTGGATAACTATGTATTTACCTTGAAATATATGCTTATATCACTTGTGAATATCATAAACTTTAGAAGTCTACGATCATGTTATAATTAGGGATGCACTTAGTTCAAACTGTCGCTGCTTGTGGATCATAAAGATAATGCCAATGAATTAATTGTTAAGGCCATGTAGATGTGATATGTGAATAGAAATTATGTCCACATGGAGGCATTAGTTTATTTTCATCATTTTAATATGTAAATAAGGTCAGGTGATCCCTTCTGACCCATATTGACCTTGTGGATATTGTGGATGACTATATAATGTGATCAAATATATATATATGAAGGTATGTATCATTATTATTAATCAAGGTTAATAATTTTAATCTAAGAATTAATTGAATAAGATTATATGATAATATAATATGTGATAATGATTTAATAAAGATTTTATATCTAGTTTTTTTTTAGGAGTCGTATCTCATGGGTTCATAACCCATAGTTTCCAAGATCATAGCTTGGTATATGAGTGAGACGAATTGTGATTAGCTCATTAGCTCATTCATATTAATCCAATATTATTAATTATAGATAAAAGTGCAATATTGTTATTGTGTATTACTATGAACATTATGTTGATGTGGTGGTTGACCTATGGGCTTATATGCTTTACATAAGCACAATTAAGTTAATTAAAATAAAAAAGTTTGTGGTTGGTTTTTGAGCAGCAAAGGATGGTGATACATTAAATTTTTGAGGAAGAAAATTAGTTACTTAGAGATCTATATATAATTTTATAAAATCAAATGAAGTATTTGAATCCCTAAGTTGATGAATAATATCATCAAATCAATTTTTGCATATATCATCTACTAATATATTTTTGGAAACGAAACTACTCTTTCAAAAATAACTTGACAATTTTGAGAGGATTCTTTATTTATTCTTAATTTCCTTGATTTTATTCTATTCATCTGGTTTTGAATACTTATTCATAATTATCTATTTCTAATGTCTCTCTCTCCAAATCTAGATTTGAGGTCAGTTGCCCACATGATTTGGCATGGCTATATTACAAGTCTGGCTTTTAAAAAAAATCCACTTCCACATGGCTAAATAAATTATATATATAAATAATCTTATAAATATACTTTTATTTTCTTAAGAAAATATAAAGCCTACATAATATTTATTTAATAAAAACTAAAATTTAATTTATATTACAAGTTGACTTCTCGCACCACAGTGCACATTGAAGAATCATTCATCCCCTTCCAATAAGAAAATGTATACATAAAAACATAAAATTTTAATTTATAGAAAGTAAATTGATTGGTTTTTTAATTGTTGATTAAATAAAAATGCATACAAAAGTTCTCAAGTAATCACGAATAATTTTTTTTCTATTTAATATTTATATATGATTTATATAATTAATGGAGAGTAGATCAAGTCAATAATGAAGAAAGAATTTAAAATGACAAATTTGAGATTGATGAAATATTTTTTAGGCATTGAAATTATTCAATCAAATAATAGTATATTTATTTGTCAATCTAAATATACTAAGGATGTGTTAATAAGATTCATAATGAACCCAAAAATTGTCAAGGCAATAAATTATCAATAAGTAAAGCTTTTGTAAACAATAACTTATATTAGTTTATATTGAATGGATTGAAATAATTACAACCTAAACCATTTTTAAATAAGCCTCAACTCATAATTATATTTTAAATGCAAAAATTTGAAAAAAAAAACTTCTATTTTTGGCATCTACTATTTATAGTAAGTTTTGCATGCAAGCGCGTGCAACTATAATTTTTTTTCAAAATATCCTAAATGCTAAAATTATCTTATGGGATGAAATTCAACATAAGTTGACATCCAGTCCTAAAAATATACAATTTGTAAAAACAAAAAATTATCAAAAAACTCATTAAATGGTAATTTTGAACCCTTAGATGATCACGTATGGCCTCCAAAAAATATTAAAAATAGAGTAGTTTATGGAAGCATAAATTTTTTGAGATGGTCATTTTGGTACATAGAAGAGCTCAAATGAAGATACGATTCAAAAGTTATGGCCTCCAAAAGTTGGTTTATGTTTTCTGTAGCATTCTCCTCTGGTTGAAAACAACTCAACTCCTGCAGGTTGCACTGATTGTACTACTTCCATTTTTATTTTTCAATCTTCTTAAGCTCCCATTCTTTAATCCAAGTGTTTTCTTCTTTTTTCAATCCTTCCCACTGTACCAAATACCTAGTATAATTCTATTTCCTTGTGCTCACTGTCTTCATATCCAAAACCTACACTATCTTTTCCTTCTTCTTTGGAACCTATTGCTATCAATTTAATTCTTCATCATCATCACCTTCACCATCTTATCCATGGAATCAATATAAATATGAAACATTAAATACTAGAATATATCAAAATTATGTGGTAAACTCACCTCATGAGCATTGTCATTGATTTTCTTCACAATTTTGCATGGACCAATTTTCTTGTACTTCAATTTGTTGTAGTGCCTTTTGGATATGTTTCTTTCCTCAAGTAAACCATTACCAACTCTCTTTCTTCAAATACCTTGGGTCTTCTTCTAAAATCCACTGATGCTTTATATTTCTCATTACTCTCTTACAACTTTTTTCTTACTCCTTGCAACTACTGCATATGCTCTGCAAATGCTTTTGCATCATCACTAATTCGGTCTATAATTTGCAATTGTACCAAATCTAAAATACCCATAAAATTTATCTCATAAATAATTTGAAATGGTTATTTTCTTGTTGATGTATTCACTAAACTATTATATGTAAACTCAGCTTGTGGTAAAGCCAAGTCTAATTGCTTGTGCTTCCCTCCCACTATGCATCTCAACAAATCTCGCAAGATCCTGTTCAAAAAATTTGTCTATCCATCTGTTTATGAGTGATATGCACTATTGAATTGTAGCTCAGTACCCATATTCTTCCATAAGTCCTCCAAAAATAACCTAGAAATTTTGTGTCCCTATCTGAATTAATAGTTTTTGGAACACCATGCAATCTCACAATATCCTTAAAAAAATAATTTTGTAACTCTAGTGGCATCACTGGTTTTATTACATGTAATGAAATGAATTATTTTAAAAATCCTATCTACAACAACAAAAATTAAATCATTACCTCTCTGTGTGTTTGATAATCCCAATACAAAATCCATACTTAAATATGTCCATGGTCCTCTTGGAACCAGTAATGGCATGTATAGTCTAGTATATTGTGCATGCCTTTTAGCCACCTGACATATCCTACACTTAGAAACACACCTTGCCACATCTCTCTTCATCTTTGGCCAGAAATACTTTTCCTCCACCAAATCTATTGTCTTCATCTTACCAAAATGTCTAGTCAAACCTCCACTATGTAATTATCTTATTATATTATCTCATAGAGACCCAACTAGAATGCATAATTTTTTTGCTTTAGAAAGATAACCTTCTTGTATAAGATACTTACCATGATTAGTTTTTGTCTTACCTATTAATGGATTCCTTCAATGCTCAACTACCTTGCCAAAATATGGATCAATATCATATAATTATTTGATAGATTCAAACCTAACAAATTCACTCACCATAGTAGTTAATAATGCTACTCGCATGCTCAATGCATCAGCTACTTGATTATGTTTTCTTGATTTATGTTTTAACACAAAAGTATACCCCTACAAGAAAGAAAACCACTTTTCATGCCTACCTAATATTCAACTTCTTTTATGTATTCACATACTTCAAAATCTCATGATCTATAAATAGGATAAACTCCTCAGGCACCAGGTAATACCTCCAATGTCTTAACGCTTGTATAGTTACATAAAATTCAACATCATAATTAGAATATTTTATTCTTACCTCATTCAATTTCTCATTAAAATATGATATTGGATTTCCTTCTTGACTCGGCATAGCACCAATTCTCAATCAACCTCAAAATATTTGTTAAAAACTAGTAATTCTAAAATTGGTCTTTTTGTAATCTTCTTTAAAAGTTCAAAGCTTTATATGGCTACTCTAGTCCATGTAAATTCCTTCCCTCTCATGCAATATTTTATTAGTTCCATAATACTACTAAAATTTTAATATTTTTTTTTGTAAAAAGTTGCTAAACAATGGAAACTTCTTACCTCTATAATGTTTTTCGGAATAGGCCACTCAATAATTAGTTTTATCTTTTCTTCATCCATTCTCACACCATCTGTTGAAACTAAAAATCCCAAAAATACAAAATTATTATGCATAAACCTACACTTCTTCAGCTTTACATACTTCTCCTTTCATAACAAATCGAGTGCCATTCTCAAATGTTGTAAGTGTTCTTCTTTAGTCTTATTGAATATCAAAATATCATCAAAATAAACAACCACAAACTTACTGATATATATCAATAGCATTGTATTGATCATCTTCATAAATGTGCTGGGTGCATTAGATAATCTGAATGGCATCACCATCCACTCATATAATCCATCTTTAGTCTTGAATGCAGTCTTTCACTCATCTCCTTCATGAATTTGAATCTAATAATAACCACTCCTTAGATCAATGTTGGTAAAATATTTTACTTTTTCAAGCACATCCATCATATCATCTAAACGAGGCATAAGAAACTTATACTTGATCATAATTTTATTGATTACTCTACTATCCACACAAATCCTCCATCCTCAATATTTATTTAGAGTTAGTAATGTTGGTGTTGCACATAGACTCATACTCTCCCTTATTAGCTTCTTTCTTAACAATTCAATAACATATTTATTTAATTTTATATGTTTTATTGGACTCATCTTATAAGCTACTTGATTGCGTAGAGTTGATCCTAGAATCAAATTAATGTGATGTTGAATATCTCTCTTCGATGGTAAACCATCTGGTAACTCATCTGGCATAACTTCTATTGATATTTGTACCATTTTTGTGTTTTCCTTCTTTTCTAGTAATACATAACAACAACCTACCACCTTCACATCTTGGATAAATTCTTTAGTAGAGACCATGATTTCTATCTTCTCTTGCTCTTTAAGAGGTAACAAAACTACCTTTGTACAACCTTTCCAAAAAGTGTACGTGTTCTTTACTCCATCATGAATTACTTTCTTGTCAAATTGCCATGGTTTTCTCAATAACAAATGACATGCATCCATCAAAATAACATCACACCATATTTCATCATTATAAATTTTTCCTATAGAAAACTTGATTAAGCACCTTTTATCTGTTGTAACCTCATTCCATTTCTTAAACCATGAAATCCGATAAGGATTATGATGCTTTTCACATTGAAAATTTAATTTCTCTATCATTTCTTTAGAAATCATATTTTCACAACTACCACCATCTATAAATACTTTGCATACCTTTCCATCTAAATTACATCTTGTTTGAAAAATATTTGATCATAGCCATGCATCACCACCTTTATGCTGCACTTATTCCTTCCTTGGAGCGATCGTTATTCTTCTCATTATGAGATTCTCCCCAACAACTATAGGAGCAACTTCAATATTCTGTTCTTCTATCTTAGCCTCAACTAAATTCATCCTTGGGTGATCCTCTTGCCTCCTTTCTTGATCTTGATAATGTGGACACTCAAATTCCCTATACCCTTATTCTCCACATCTATAACAAACATAAGATCTGCATTGATTTAAAAACCATCCTTTAGCACCACCATAACCTCATCCTCTTTGAAACCCTCTTCCTCTTTGTTAGTTTTGAAACCCTTGCCTATTATCATCTTGTCTTTTTGCACCACATGACGATTCACTTTTATTAGCATTAAAGCCACCTCTGATGGTATTAAACCCACCTCACCCATTTATTGGAGGGGAGCCACCTCTTCTTGGACCAAGAGATGTTTTTATAAAATTTTGTCTATTTTATTTTTCTTCTTCCTTCAAAGGTAATTGATAAGCCTCCTCCATTGTAAGTATTCTACGCATGCTTAATTCATCTTGAATAGTAAATTTCAAACTATTTACATACCTTGCATCCATCTACTATTCTATTTTATCATGCTCCACTCGTATAGAAAACTTATAAAACTAATCTGTATAGTATTGTATAATGTGATCCTTTTACCTCAAATTCTAGAATCTTTTGATAGGGTTTATGCATAATCCACAGGAAAAAATTTATCCCTCGGCTTCTTCTCCATCTTTTTATTTGAATTAATCTTCTCTTTACCTTTCCTCTATCTCTTTTTCTATAGGTGATCCCACCAAATCATTGCATGACCTTTCAATTTTATGCATGCAAACTTTACCTTCTTATCTTCTCTCATATTTTTTCAATTGAAAAACTTTTCCATACTATTCATCCAATCTATCAACTCCTTTGGTTTTAAATTGATTCCATAATATAGAACATCAACCTTGATTCCTTCATTCCTTCCTTCTAAAACCTAAACCATCATCTCTTCCATTGATGGTGGTTGATCTTGTTGTTCTTCTTCTTATTGAATTTCTTCGTCATGATCTGTGTCTTCTTCGGCTTCATCACCACCTTGTCTTGTTCTTTGATTTGTAATAACATCTATTAATTATTGCAATTGCCTCTGCAATTCTTGTATAATCCAATTCATTCACGCAATACCCCCTCATCCTCTTGCCATGTCTTACTCCTCCAAGATTCAAACTTGTTATGATACAAGATAATGAACTTGAAAACTATCAAGATAATAAATTATCATTAGACAAAACTTCTAAAAATAATAACTTGTATTTTTTTATATTGAATGACTTGAAATAATTACAACCCAAACCATACTTAAATAAGAATCAACTAGAAATTAGAGATGACATGCAAAAATTCAAAAAAAATAAACTAAAATCTAAAAAAAATTCTATTTTTGGTAGCTACTATTTATAGTAAGTTTTGTATACAAGCACATGCAGCTCTAAAAAATTTCCAAAATATTTTAAATACTAAAATTGGCCTATGGGATGAAATTCAACTGAAGATGACATCCGGTCCTAAAAATATACATTTTCTAAAAATAGAAAAAAAAATTAAAAAAGCATTAAATGGTAATTTCAAACCCTTAGATGATAATGCATGGCCTCTAAAAATATCAAAAATAATTGTAAATAGATATAACAACTTTTTTTAGCATCAAACTTTTAAAGACAGTCATTTTGGCATGTGGTAGAGCTCAAATAGAACTACAAATCAAAATTTATGGCCTCTAAAAGTTGGCCTATGTTTTTTGCATCAATTCAAGATGTTGAATAAATAGCATACCATCACATTAATCCACCTTAACAAGTCTAGGAAAGCTCATGCTTCTATTGCCTAGTTTCCTACATCTAAATGCTTGTTTTTGTAGATTGTATTCCATTCCTTAGCTCATATGGTGAAGAAAATAAATGTGTTTGTGTTCCTTATTTTTATGATCATATGATTTTTATCAACATTGTAGAGGATGAACACTACTACTGTAGAATATAGGGATGCTCTGCTCTAATTCAAAGCACTATTTTCTGATCATTCCTCTAGACTTTTCAATTCATGGAGTGGAAATGATTGCTGCATGTTAGAGTGTATGATTTATGATGACAAGAGGTAGAGAGTGGTGTTGATATATCTATCCCAAGAGGAAGACCACACCATTTTCTCGACTTCATCCCAATCCATGGTTAATCTCCTTTTTCTTGACTTTATTTCTATTTATAGTGTGGATCTAAGCCAATTCATTCTCTCCTTCATTTTAAACCATTCATCCCTCTAAAACCTTGTTTTAAGCAACAACAGGCTTGTTATATTTTTCCCTCCATCCTTTACCACACTCACCAACTTAGACTATATATCTATTATTAGAAACCCATTGGACGGGCCAATTTCTGAAGATATTAGCACCCTACAAAAGTTGAAGTAATTTTCCATTCAAGAAAATGGACTCTCGAGCACTATTCCTACAAGCATTGGAAGTTTAACCATATTGGATAAGTTGGAGTTAAGTCACACTTTCCTATCAAATCCTATACCATATACCTTAGGAGGCCTCCTTTCCCTCACCTACCTAGAACTATCAAATAATTTTTTATCAGGTAAAATTCCTTCCTCTCTTGGCTTGCTAAACTAGACTTTATATCATTTGAATCTCAAAAATAATGAATTGGAGGGTATCATTCCACAGTCTATAGCTATCATGATCAACACCAATATCTACCTATCAGGAAATAAGCTCATAGGAAATATCCCAAGTTTTTTGAGTTCCTCCACTTTGAAGTACATAGATTTGTCCCACAACAATCTTATAAGAACTATTTCACCCACTTTTGGGACCATGAAAAGCCTAGCCTCCCTTGACCTATCCCAAAATAAGTTCACAAGGGAGATCACTGATTGTTTAAGAAGTATCGATAATCTAGGAATACTCAACATCTCAAACAATGGGCTTACAGGGACTATCTCAAAGTCCTTATTAAAAAAGACTTATTTATACATTGTTAATCTTTCCAACAATAAGCTCATGGGCACATTATCATATTCCCCTAACTTATACACTTTATGGAGTCTTAATATGGTCCAAAATAGATTGTTTGGCCACTTCTAGAATTAAACATGGAAAATATTATCGATTCTCTTGATTTGTCTTACATTAAATTAAAGCTTTCTACAATCCCTCATTAGATTATGCACAGCAAGATTTATGAGATTCAATTGGCTCACTGTGGTATTTCTATGAGTCTCAAGGATTGGAAGCCTATTAGGCTTGAAAACTATGTGGAACTTATTCTCTCAGATAATAATATCATCAGGAACCTAATTGATTCCATTCCTAGGATGACTAAATTACAATACTTATCTTATCTCAAGCGTGCTAAATCTAAATTTCAAACCTGATTTGGGTAACATTGGTCATATTGATGACCTACACACATCAAACAACCACTTTGTGTAAATTTCACTTGCTCATCATCTCTAATCACTCCCTCATTGACCCTCACCATCCCTTGTTATCTTTAATCACTCCTTCATCATCCCTAATTACTCCTTCATTGACCCTCACCATCCCTCATCATCTCTAATCACTCCTTCATCATCCCTAATCACTCCTTCCTCATCCCTAATAGCCCATAATCACTCCCTCCTCATCCATCCTCATCCCTAATCACTTCTTCATTGACCCTCATCATCCCTAATCACTTTTTTATCATCCTTAATCACTCTTTCTCAACCCTCATCATCCCTACTCACTCTCTCCTTGTCCCTCCTCATCTTTAATCACTCCTTCTAATACCTTGATGTTAGGTACAATGTATTCTTACTTGTGCCTGATTGGCTTCTATTCCAATTCAAAATTATACTCACTCAAATAAGTCCCAAGAAAACTCTTCTTTCACTCATCCTCTTTCACTAAAATAAGGAACTCAAAGATATAATCTAATTGTCTGGTGGGATTTATCAATCTATATGGTGATCCACACCCAAAATATGGAGAGACTGTGTCTATAATAAAGAGGTAGTAAAGTGAGCAAATGGTGGGATGATATTATATTACATACATATATTAGGATTTAGGCATCTATGAATCCCAATCCTAGAGTTGAGAATCCAAATTTATATCTATATAGATAGGGGTGATTGGAAAATAGTTGAGAATTAAAATCCCAACCCCATATTTAACTTCTCATTTTCTCTATATGTCATTGAAAATATGTTCATAGTAGATCGGATTGCTAGATAGATAAATAGGTGGTTACCAATTTGGTAGAGTGTGTTCCAATTTAGTAGTCAGTAGAGTGTGTTTCCCAACCCAACTTGATCTATACCTAAATTTATCTATGAATGGAATAAAGGGCATATACGTTAATCTAGTATATCAAGAAGGGGCTAATTAGAGCTTTGACGTGTCCTAATGGACCCTAAAGGATAAAATGGGACCATGTAATACTCTAAGTATGCCCTAATTCCTAATATAGTATATTAAAATATAGTGTAAGAATGGGGGCCACACCATAGATATATGTGGGGAACCATTCCAAAGGCCCTAACCCAATCTCAAACTTGTGGTACATGATAAATAAATGGAAGCTTTACCTACCTAATTCATCTATGCCAAGGAGTAAGGAAAATGAATGTTGCCTTCTTGATATCTAACTTTGCTTCACCTAATATCATATCAAAGGAAGATTATCTTCTTGATAGATATCAAGGGAGTAAGGCATATCTATGAAAGTAAGTTTTCATTCCTGATATCTAGCTTTACTTTGATTTCGTATTAAGGCATAACTATTAAGGAAATCTTGATTTTTGATAGATATATTTTTTCTTACCATACCTACTTAGTTATGCCCTACCTGATAAGGAATGGGAATCTTGCTTCCCAATATATAGCTTCTATATTATCCTACCTACTTTTCCTTTCTAGAATATATTCTTAGATATCAAAGGAAGCTTGCTTCCTAATCTAGAGCGTATATATAGTCTTTCTCTATCTAATTAACTTCTATTTTTGGTAAGGTAAAATTGCTTCTTGATAGATAGAATGAGAAATGAAGTTTTAAATCATGTTGCATTTGTAATATATTTTTACCATTTAATATGCCTTACCTACTTGATTATGCCTTACATACTTTACCTAATTGAGTATGCCCTACCTGATTGAATATCTAATCCATGTCTTGAACTTGAGTATGCCTTACCTAAATACCTGAGCCATATCTTGATCTTGACTATGCCCTACCTACCTTCTTGTACTTGAGTATGCCCTACCTACCTATCCATCTTTCCCTACCTACTTGAGTATGTCCTACTCAATAAAATACCTGATACATGTCTTGATCTTGAATACCTATATCTAATCATAATCGTATATATCTTACTTGACCATATATTTGATACTTGATACCTAATTGAATACCCGATTAAACACCCAAGACATATCTTGAAATGAGAGGGGAAATTCTAACCTATATAGATAAATAAGTGATTAGAGATTATTAAACACAACCAAAAATCAACTACATCCATCATAAATGTATTGGAGGGAGTGATTAGGGATGATGAAGGTCAATGAGGGAGTGATTAGGTATGATAAGTGATGAGAAGAGAGTGATTAGGGAGGATGAGGGATGATGAGGGAGTGACTACAGATGATGAGGCTTGATGAGGGAGTGATTATGGAAAATGAGGGAGAATGATGGAGTGATTAGGGATTATGAGGGATTATGAAAAATTCTTACACCATATCTATATATAATGGGTAATACCTGTTATCTAGTTGATCTTCTATACCCCATGTGTGCAAGACTAATTTACTTCAATCCTTCCTATTGAATGGGAACTGAAACACATGCTTCAGATGAGGGGGCATTGATCGAGACATATATTTAAAGGAGAGAGGGATTTCTAACATATATAGATAGAGGAGTGATTAGGTCTGTCAAGCACAAGCAAAAATACACTACACCAACCATAAAGGAATTGGAGGGAGTGATTAGGGATGAGGAAGGAGTGATTAGGGATGATGAAGGGTGATGAGTGTCTCTAAGGTAGTGATTAGGGAGGATAAGGAATGAGGAGGGAGTGTTTAAGGATGATGAGGGATGATTATAGAGTGATAAGGTATGATAAGGGTCGATGAGGGAGAGATTAGGGACAATGAGGACTGATGAGGGAGTGATTAAGGATGATAAGGGATGATTAAAAATATTGGTTATATTTATATAGAGGTAATATCTATTATCTAGGTGACCTTCTCTACCCCATGTGTGCAAGATTGATTATTTCCATTACTTCCTATTAAATGGAAACTAAAACACATGCTTCAAATTCATTCCATTCCTTCCTAAGCATGAACATGTATTTTAGTTCCCATTCAAAAGGAAGGGATGGAAAAAATCAATCTTACACATGTAGTAGAGATGGTCACCTAGATAATATGAGTGTCACTAAGGGAGTGATTAGGGATCATAAGGGATGAGGAGGGAGTGATTAGGGATGATGAGGGTTAATGAAGTGATTAGGGACAATGAGGGTCAATGAAGGAGTGATTAAGAATGATCAGGGATGATGGAAAAGTCTTACATCATATATATATATATATATATATATATATATATATATATATATATATATATATATATATATATATATATATATATACTTTTCCATCATCCCTGATCATTCTTAATCACTCCCTCATCGGCCCTCATTGTCCCTAATCACTTCTTCATTGACCCTCATCATCCCTAATCACGCCCTCCTCATCCCTTATGATCCCTAATCACTCCCTAAGTGACACTCATCCTTCATCATCTGTAATTAGTCTTTCTTCATCCCTAATCACTTCATCCAATACTTTTATGGTGGGTGTGGTGGTTTTCTACTTATGCTCGATAATCCATAGTCATTCCTTTCTATATATAGGTTATAATTCCCCTATCCTTTCAAGATATGTCTTGATCAATGCCCCTCAATCTTAAACATGTGTTTTAATTCCCATTCAATAGGAAGGAATGGAATGAATTTGTCTTGTGCACATGAGGTAGATAAGGTCACCTAGACAATAGATATTACTCCATATATATATATATATATGTGTGTGTGTGTGTGTGTGTGTGTGTGTGTGTGTGTGTGTGTGTGTGTGTGTGTGTGTGTGTGTGTGTGTGTGTGTGTATATAATGTAATACTTTTTATCATCATCCTTAATCACTCCTATATCAACCCTCATTATCCCTAATCACTCCCTCATTGACTCTCATCATCTCTAGTCACTCCCTCATCATTCTTCATCATCCATAATCACTCCTTCCTCATCCCTTATCGTCACTAAGTACTCCCTTATTGACCTTAATTGTACCTAATCACTCTTTCCCAACCCTCCTTATCCCTAATCACTCCCTCCAATACCCTTACGTTGGGTGCAATGGTTTTCTGCTTGTTCTTGATCATTCTTAGTCACTCCTTTCTATATATAGGTTACAATGCCCCCTCTCCTTTCAATATATAGCTTAGGTATTCAATCAATAATTCACTTAGGTATCAATTATTAAAGATATGGTCAGGTAAGATATATTTGGTCAAGATTAGATACGAGTATTCAATATAAATATATGGCTTGGGTATTTTATCAGTTAGGGCATACTCAAGTAGATAGTGCAATAAGGATAGGTAGGTAGGGAATAATAAAGTAAAATAATGTATGTAGGGCATACTCAAGTAGGTAGGGAAAGAAGGATATGTAGGTAGAGCACACTCAATATCAATATATGTCTTGGGTATTTAGGTAGGGCATACTCAAGATCAAGATATGGATCAAATATTAAATCAGGTAGGGCATGTTCAAGAAGGAAAAGTAAGTAGAGCATACTCAATTAGGTAAAATAGGTAGGGCATAATCAATCAGGTAAAATAGGGAGGGCATACTCAATGGTATAGATCTATTACATACATAACATGATTCAAAAATTTATTTCTCATTATATATATTAGGAAGCAAGCTTATCTTGCCAAAGCCAAAAGCTAAGTAGGTAGGGCATAGCTAAGTAGGTAGGGAAAGAATATATGCAAGCTATATATTGGGAATAAATCTTTCATTAATATATAATAATCTATTTTAGATAGGCCAAGTGGGTTGGAAAAGAACAAAACTATATATCAGGAAGCAAGCTTCCATTACCTTAATGTTTAGGGCATAACTAAGTAGGTGGGGTAAGATTAAAGATATCTATCAGAAAGAAAGCTTCCATTGATAAATATACCTTAATATAGAATCAAAGAAAATATATATATCAGGAAGGTAAAATTTCCTTGATAGCTATAATTATCCCCTCCCTAATACACTAGACTAAGGCATGTTCCCTTCATTTCATTCATAAAACAAGTTGGCCATAGATCAAGTTGGGTATAATGACTACCAGATTGGATCACACTCTACTAAATTAGTGAATACCTATTATCTATTTGGTAATTTGATCTACTATAGACATATTATCAATTATATATAGATAAAATGAGAAGCCAATTATGGGGTTGGGATTTGAATTCTCAATTAGTCTCTAGTCTCCCCTATCTATATAGATATCAATTTGGATTCTCAACTCTGGTATTGGGATTATTAGATGCCCAAATCCCAATTTATATATATAAGTAATACGATTTCATACCACCCTTTACTCACTTTTCTATCTATTTATTTTTGCTTGAGGCTCTGGATACACACTCTCTCCATGGTCTAGGCTTGGATTGCCATATATATATATATATATTAAAATCCCACCAGATAATCAGATGATATATCCAAGTTCATTATTTGAGTGAAAGAGAATGAGTGAAATAAGATTTTATTTGGGCCTTATTTGAGTGATTAAAATTTGGAATTGGAAGTTATTTTACCCACCATCAAGGTAATGGAGGGATTAATTCAGGATTAGGAGGGATGATGAGGGAGTGAGTAGGGATGATAAGGAATAGTTGGGTTCAATGAGGGAGTTATTAGTTATGATGGAGTGGTTAGGGATGATGAGGGATGGTAAGGGTCAATGAGGGAGTGATTAATGATGATGAGGGTTAGTGAGAGAGTGATTAGGGATGATGAAGGAAGAGGAGGGAGTGTTAGGGATGCTGAGGGATGATGAAGTAGTGATTAGGGATGGTGAGGGTGATTGAGGGAGTGATTATGGGTGATGAGGGAGTGATTACAGATGATAAGGGATGGTGAGGGTTAATGAGAGAGTGATTAAGGATAATGAGGGATGATGAGGGAATGATTAGGGATTATTAACGATGATGAAGTAATGATTAGGTATGGTGAGGCTCAATGAGGGTCAATGAGGGAGTGATTATGGATAATGAGGGAATGATTAGTGATGAGAGGGATGGTGAGGGTTAATAAGGGAGTGATTAGGTTCATTAAGGAGGAAGAGAGAGTGATTAGGGATGTTGAGGGACAAGGATAAATTGATTGGAGATGAGGGAGGGACAATGAACAAGTGTTCATTTGATGTGCATAGGTCATTAATGTGACCTATGTTTCCTCAATCACACCACTTTGGATTGAATTCAAAGTGATTGGTTGTAAACTTGAATTTTGACAAACTTAGGACTCTTAGAAATGCCAACAAATAATTTAAAATTCATAGAAACCTTAAAAATGACTAGATGTTTACCCAAAATGGACATCAATTGTAAAAGTTATGCTCTAAAATACCTAGGTTCATTACTTAAACCTTAGAAATTCACAAGTATTGACTAGATTAAATTTTTTTAAACTATCTCCCACATCCTGAGGTGTGAAAATATGAAACCAACTCTATTAGATGTAGAGTGACCCTAATTTATTATATTTATGAAAATGAATTTAAATTATAAGTTGAAATTTATATTATTTTATACTTAATATTTGTGTTAGTAAACTTTCCCCCCTCATCCCCCCTACTTTATGATTCATCCCCTTTCTGAATTATAACCCCTTCAATGCTTTCATTGATCCATAACACATATGCACTACTATGTGTATGTGTTATGGTGCATATGGTTATAGCTTGTACACATCATAACACATACACACTTTAGTTTTTTTAATATTTTAAACTCACGCACTTTAGTCAATTAAAATTTTTGTTGAGCTTAGAAAGCATAATGTGTACGTGATATTTCTATAATGCATGTATATTTTACATAATAATGCATGTATATTTTACATAATAATGCATGTACATATTATGCAATAATATATATTCATTATGCTAAAATGTCCATGGAATTATCCTCCAAATCTGTGCACTTACCCACACATAAATGCCTACAACAAAGTCTAAACTAACATTTGGACAATTAAAAAAATAAGAAGTACGATAAAATAATATATTCATTTGTTACAATTACTTAAGATGGATGGTATAGTGATGAACGAATAATGACTAGATTATCTGATGATGAATTCCTATTTTATTTAAAGTGAGTAACTGTCACACTCCTTAAATCATGGGAGTTGTTTTATCAAAACTTTCGTATAACTGTTACAATCCCCAAAAGTTTTTATGTAGTTGTTGTTATAGGTGACACCCAATTGCTATGGATGGATTAAAATTATCCAACCATTTCTACAGGTACCTCACCCAGTTTATATGGGTGGAATATTTTAGTTGTTATTATGGGTAACTTGCCTAGTTGTTACAAGTGACTTATGAATGCTTCAACCATTGCCATAGGTAGCTCACCCAATTTTTATGGGTGTCTATTTACTTAAATTTACCTTCAGATCTACATTCCCATATTAGTACCAAATGTAAAAAATAGAAATAATGATAAATGACACTATGTTATTCATAAATAAATAGTTATAAGACATAACACTAAATATATATGCAACATATTCATCGTGTTCTATATTGAAAAAAGGATTTCAAAGGAAACTTTGATATATCAATGGGATAGTTGTAAGAGGTAGATAATAATTAATTATTAGGCTCATCATACTCAAAAAATTAATTAATTCATCTTCTTTTATCAACTTAAATTTCATCATATATTGGTACACAATCCTTAAAAATCAAAGGGTTCAGATGAGCCTTCAACTTACCTTAGGTAAAATCCTTTATTCCTTTCAATTTTCTTCCATCTCTTGGTTTTTTTTTTAAATTCATTTAATTTCTCTTTCCCTATCTAGTCAGGGTAAGAACTCAAAAAGTAGGGTGGTGGAAATTTATATCCAACTTTCTCTAACTTCTTGATACATCAATGTACTTATGGACTTTTTGAAGTGATTCTATGAGATTGTGCCTTAATAAGGGTTCTTTTCTATATAAATCATGAGTGAGTTCATCCCATCTTCATATACAAGTGGACAAATTTATCCTACCAACCTTCTCTAAGAGTGTCAGGTTTGATATTGGGTTTATATTTGTTTCCATGTGAAATTGATGGCCATATCAGTATTTGACATTAGTGTGATCTAATCTTCTATTATTTTATCAAGTCTAGTGGTTTCTTCTCTTATCAACGTAAGATTATTTTATTTTTCATGATACATTGTTATCTCTTTATCCATATTTTCTTAATTAGAAATATATGAAGAAACATATTTAACCATTGCACCTCCCAAATTAATATTCAGCTTCATTTAAGGTCAAAAGTGATAGCATAATCATGTAAAAAAAAATCTCATAGTAGGATTTGTATTTTAGGGGTAAATTTATCATGACATCAAAGAAAGAGTGAGGCTCACTTATTTTTATGAGAAGATCATAATAGAATTTCATAAACTAAAATTTTAACCATTGATCCTTGAAGTAGAGAGCATACACCCTTACAAGTGGTCTGCAATCTATTATCTGCATAATCAATTAACTCAATTCAATTACCTTTTCCTTCAACTCAAATATATTTTTATCCTTGTTATATAATTTCTCCTCTACCACTTTCAAATTTTTATTCATCACCTTTATTTATTATAACATATAATTGTGATGACTAACATCTCCCAAATTAATGTTCAGTGTCATTTAAGGTGAAAAGTGACAACATATTCATGTAAATAAAATTATCATAATATGATTTTTATTTCAAGGGTAATTTTATCATGACATCAAAGAAAGAGTGAGGCTCATTTATTTTTATGGGAAGATCATAATATAGTTGCATAAAGTAAAATTTCAACCATTAATCCTTGAAGTTGAGAGAAAATACCCATTTAGGTGGTCTAAAATTTATTATATGTATAATCAATTAACTAAATTCATATGCTTTTTCCTTCAGCTCAAAAAACTTTTTATCATTAGTATATTGTTTCTCCTTTACCTCTTTCAAAATTTTATTCATCACATTTCTTTCTTCTACAATATAATTTTGATGAATATACCATTGGGCCTATAAATCTTGGATCTTAGCATCTCTCTTCATAAATAATTCTTCTTGACTAAGTCCATTAGTTTCAGTAAAAACAATCTCAAGGTATACAACAATATTGTAATGAATTTAAAATGCCAAATAGAGGTACTAAATTATAAGATATTATATTTTTAATTAATTAAATATTCGTATAAAGATTCAATAATAATGATAAGGTCTACTATAATATTACATGTAGAACCCATTGATAAAGGTATCAAAGATATCCCTAAACTTGAAGATGTACCTCAGTATGAAATGCCAAACAGATGTACTAAATTACAAATATTATTTGATTTAATATTTTTTATTTATTTGTACTTTCATATTGGCATTTATTAAAAATTAATCAGTCATACAACATTTTTACATGTACAATTAAATGATAAAATCATTGAAGACTTGTATAACATTTTTGAATATATATCTCCCTTAAAATAAGTCACTCAGAAAGAAATCCCTTGTCCCACTGAATTCAAGTAAAAAGAGAGATGACATAATATGTAGTGGTGTCAATGATGAGTTCTTAACACCAAATGATATATCTACTCACCCAACACAATATTCATATGAGATTGCTATGCATCCAAAACAATCTCCAGTTGGAAAAGGCACAAAAAAATTTACGTAAAAGAATAAAAAAACATCGACAATTGGAAGGTCATTTTATTATGAGTGGGCATCTAAATAACCATTTATTGAACTTGTAAAGCCAAAAAATAGTACTAACACACCAATATAATGCAAATGCACAATATGTAGTTGGAAACTTGGAAAGGACCACAGAATGCAACTCAAATTGGACATAATTGAGAAACATTATGGAAAAATATATGAGTTGATAAAAGACAAATATGGAAACATTAAAAAATAGTGAAATGGAAAAATTCAAAAGAGTATACATTAATGTTACACAATAGAGTATTATAATCATCAAAAACATCAACAATACTTTGTTGAAAAATGAGAACCAATTAAATCTCAATTCGAAAAAGTTACTAAGACTTAGTTGCCAAAAATATATAGTTTTCAACTTTATATCACATTCTAAAAAGAGGAAGACTAATCTCTAATTTTTTAGATTATAAGATTTTATTTCAGCATATTGGATTGCATAGCATTCCACATTCACATTGGTCAGATATTAGTGCTTAGGAGATAGAAAAATGCCTCGCAATGATTGAAATAGAGAATTTGAAATAAAAATTAATATAAATAAGGTTTATATTATTGTCTATTGGTGAGGTAATAGCAATTGACAACACACCATGGGTATGCATGCATGTTTATACATTTCAAAACCATTGAAGGTAATCTCACCTATTATCTGTACATAAAATGACTAAAAATTTTAATGCTAAAAACCTTTGAAAATTGATTATTTCTAATTTAATTGATATTGTTGTGATGAGTTATCATGATATAGCTATTACGTTGGTGTGTGTTGGTGTATCATGTATCAATAATGCAGAAAAAAAGAACATGTATGTGTGTTCACCTACAAACATCAATTACCCCATACATGACTTCAATCTATTACATATCACATAGAATGAATCTTGCTTATAAAATTGTAAGCACATTCAAAAATGTCATAAAAGTTAAAGAGCTTATCCGTGACTTTCATGGGTACATGTCATGCAGTCCAAAAAAGTTTTTAGAGTTTTAAAAATTCATAATTGGAGTGACTAATGAAAAAAAACAATTAAAAGATGTTGATACTAGATAGATTTTAATGTATGAGCCTCCCTATAGAATATTTGAAGAATATCAATTATTGTCAAGGTTTATGTTTAAGTATAGGATGGAATTTGACAAGGAAAAATATTTATTAGATTTTTTGACATATTTTGAAACTTTGCTAACATTATGTGGTATTATGCCCATGTTGAAGGAAATGTATTATTTGATGAAACATACACAAGAGAGATCAATATATATTATTGACTTCATATGGTTGAAGAAACAAGTTTGTCTATCTCTTGATATATTATACTACTCGAATGGAAGTTTTAAGGGACCAATATTCGAGAGTTCGAAAAATTTAACAAATATAAAGTACCCTCAAAACTATTTGAAATTCAATATTTATGATCATCTTTGTATTTTCGTTAATAGAAAGGAGATACTATTACACACTCTCCAAAGATGAACTAATGTAGTTGGATCATAATTTGAAGTACTTGTAAAAATGATTCTATATGATAATGTCATATGTGACACGCAATTGAAATTGAGAGACATTTCAAAAAGCTTATCTACTAAAATTTGAGACCAATTTTCAAAGGGATGAATCGATTAAAGCCATGGGGGTGGTGAATCCTACATTTTAGATCAGGACAGAGAGTGAAGAAAGAACAAGTAATTTATTTATCAAATGCATGGGTACTCTAATTAAACATTTCAGTAAGTCTATAGAAATCAATGAAGAGGAAGTTGACAGTATTTTGTAAAAGGATTTGCTAAAAAAATAGTCAATATTTTTTAGAATTATAATGATTAAACAATATCAGTTGTCAATTGAACCAATATAAACAAGTTATATTACAAGGATATGGAATAAATTGTATCACAACAGTGTTCTACAGGAAGAAATCAATGAATATTTTCAATTATATAAATTATGTCAATTATTTTGAGGTTCATGGAAGATGAAAAGGTATTTAGTGTATTATCTTTTGTTTAATCAGAACTTTGAAATAAATTAGATAAATATATTGAGACATGTTTGAGGTTGTGTGTTTCGGGTTATAAAGTGGATGTGTTTTCATATGATAGAGCAATTTAAATTTAGAGTACTCTAACTGAAATAAGAGGTGTCATGAATATAAATACAAAAGAAGATAGTGAAAATGCCAATGAGACAGTATATACAAATGCCAATGATGAATCATGGATTGAAAAAGGGTTGTTCGATATAAGTGAGTGCTAGTTTGTGACTTTGTAATATGTATTTAAAATCTACTAAAATTTATGTTGTTTATTGGACAATAATTTATGTTTTTAATTCATCAATCTATTACATTGTTTATGAAATGTTTAATTGATTCAATTTGAATTAAGTTGTTTTCAATCTTGAGCTAAGTTTTTCCTATCTTTAGCATTCTACAATAGTATTCTTTACATTGTGAGTTGCAAAAAATAGTACATATTCAACATTCTAATTTTTCAAATTTTTTGACCTTTTAAACTAAATTTATATTTTTAAATCAAAAAAAATGGTTATACAAAAAATGTTAAACAAGATTTTAATAGATTTGAAACTAAATTTAAAATAAAATAAACCAATTGAACATTGCAATGAATTATTACACAAGGTAGCCTAATATGAATCTTAAGACTTTTTATTCATTCAAGAAAAAAAGTTCATGTATACCCATACAAATAAAAACTAAGCCTCAAGAGTAAGGAATCCAAAATTACAAAATATATTTTAAATATTATAAAACATAAGTTTTTAGTAATTACAAAACATAAGCACAAAACAACTTATTAGGCTTTTAGCTCAAACCTCAATTTCCAATAATTACAAAACAACTCTTGAGCTCAAGTCTCATTGTGTATCAGAGTTTCCTTCTACTTGTTGTTGGATGGTAGTGGATGTGTTGTCTGTGAGAATTAGGGTCCATGATTCTGTAAGATCTTTCACTCCATCACTGTTATTGACAAGGGTTCCTAGTGCTTCTCCAACATCAAACCCTGCTAAAAACAATGATGGGTCCACTTCAGCGTTCTATTTAAATAAAACCTCACAGTCCAAGCCTTTTTCTCTAATTATTTTCTTCAATGTATTATTTTACCCATTCAATAAAATAAGTTTTTCATTGAAATAAATTACCGCAGAAGTATTTTTGCATGCCTTCTTCAGATGCATTTCAAGGACAACGTAACAATAGTGATTGATATTATCAATTCAAAGCGCTATTTTCTGATTGTTCCTCTGAACTTTTTAGATTGTGGAGAAGAAATGGTTGTTGAAAATGGGAGGGTGTGATTTGCAATGACAACAGCGGCTAAGTAATGCAGATATATTTGTCCCAAGAAGAAGAGGAAGACCACACCATTTTCTCGACTTCGTCCCAATCCAAATCCTAATCCCTACCCGCGGTTAACCTCCCGTTTGTCAACTTTGTTTTTATTTACAATGTGGATCTAAGCCGATCTAAGCCAATTCATTCTCTCCATTTTAAAGCATTCATCCCTCTGAAACCTCGTTTTAAGCAACAACAGGCTTGCTGGACCCTTTCCCCCATCCTTTGCCGCACTCCCCAACTTAGAATATATAGCTATTATTAGAAATCCATTGGGCAGCCCAATTCCTGAAGATATTGGCACCCTGCAAAAGTTGAAGCAATTGTCCCTTCAAGAAATTGGACTCTCCGGCTCTATTCCTGTGAGCATTGAAAGTTTAACCACATTGGAGAGGCTGGAGTTAAGTCACACTTTCCTGTCAGGTCCTATACTATATACCTTAGGAGGCCTCCCTTCTCTCACCTACCTGGACCTATCGAACAATTTTCTGTCAGGTAAAATTCCTTCCTCTCTTGTCTTGCTAAACCAGACATTATATCAATTGAATCTCATTAATAATGGATTAGAGGGTATCATTCCACAGTCTATGGCTGCCATGATCAACATCAATATCTACCTATCGGGAAAGAAGCTCATGGGAAATACCCAAAGTGTCCCAAGTTCCTCCGCTTTGAAGTACATAGATCTGTCCCACAACAATCTTACAGGAACTATTTCACCCAAATTTGGGACCATGAGAAGCCTAGCCTCCCTTGACCTGTCCTACAATAAGTTCATAGGGGAGATCCCTGCTTCCTTGGGAAGTACCGGTAATCTGGGAATGCTGAACATCTCAAACAATGGGCTTACATGCACTGCCCCAGAGTCCTTATGGAAAAAGACTTATTTATACATTGCTGGTCTCTCTGGTAACAAGCTCACAGGCACATTGCCGAATGCCCCCAACTTATACACTTTGTGGAGTCCTAATCTGGCCCGAACCAGATTGTCAGGCCCAATTCCAGAGCTAGATAGGCAAACTATTATCAATTCTCTTGATTTTTCTTACAATAAATTGAAGCTTTCTATAATCCCTCGTTGGATTATGCACAACGAGATTTACGAGCTTCGGTTGGCTGGCTGTGGCATTTCTATGAGTCTCAAGGATTGGAAACCTGTTAGGCTTGAAAATTATATGGCACTTGATCTCTACGACAATAGAATCACTGAGAATCTGATTGATTCCGTTCCCAGGATGGCTACAGTGCAATACTTTAATCTTTCATATAATCTAGTACGAAGAAACATTCCTTCCTCCATTGGGAGGCTGAAGAACGTGCGAGTTTTGGATCTTTCTAAAAATGGATTAACTGGGAGGATTACTGGTAAGTTGATCCAGCTCAAGGAGTTGAAAGAATTCAATGTGAGTAACAACCATTTGTGCGAAAAAATTCCTGACAACTATCCAATGAATTCATTTCTAGATTCTGCATATTGTCACGATGATTGTCTTTGCGGATCACCACTCCCTGTATTCACTATTATTATAACTCCTTTGTTTTAACTCTTCTTGTTTGTATAAGTGTTGTTAATAAAAGTTTGGATGCATTTGTCTTGTAATTTATTTTGTTGTTATTTTTAATTATCTTACATATTAATAAGTAGTTGTTTTGAGTAGAATAATTTAAATAAAGAATTTATGTGAGAAGAAAGATCATCTATTAAATATTTTATATTAAATTGTGCTAAAAAAAATTGTCCCTTAAAAATGCTTACAATATTTTATAATGATAATATTATCATTCATTTTCCATTAAAACATTTAAATTATATTTCTATTATTATATAAACTTCTCTACAAACTAAGTCCTAACATATATCAAAGAGCCTCTTAAAAAATTTTGGTGCTTCAATATATTCGAAGTAATAAAGTTAATATACGCTTTTTTCCTTGTTACTTCTATTTACATTTTATATTAATCCACTTTATATTTAGAACTTGCATCAATGAGAAATTTAAATAGATTTTTTTATTTTTAAAGTGTGGTAACAGAGGAGGAAATGAAGACGGTAAGCTCATTGTTTGTGAATGTAAGGGGTTTTGAACAATTAAAGCTATACAATGGAGAGAATGAATTGGATCATTCCCACATTGGAAATAACAAACAATTGGTAAAAGTAGAAGTTACCTGAAAATTCAGATTGGGATTATATTTTCTTTATTCTACTTTAAAATGCATTTTTTTGCAAAGCTATTAGGACAATTTTTGTACTTTTATCATATAAATATAAATATAAATATTTTGAAAAATATTAACATTAGAATATTCTATTGGTTCAATACAAACCTTGGTTTTATCCTCTTCCTCCTCATTAAATACCTCATTTAATATTTTCACATATAATATTTTTAAACGAAATATCCAAAAAAAAACACCATCATCAAAGTTGATAAGATTAAAATTTAATTATTTTATATATTTAATACATATTTATTTATATTAATTTAAAAACTAAAAATATACTATTTTATTACTCAATACTAACTATTTAATAACATACTTTTTATGTACTCAAAACAACATTTCTTAAGTTTAATATCTTTAATTAAAATCTTATTATTGAAATATTCACATTCCTTTCAATTAAAATCCTAATGTCAAAGTATACACATTTCTAACAAAAAGCTTTGTTTTTTTTGACAAAATGTTTCTCAAATAAAATTCTAACATCATTATATTTTTTAAGTTGGAAATTCTTCATTAATTTTAAAATGTATTAGAATTTTTATTTTTTTAATTTTTTTTTTTAATTTAATTATATTTTATTTTGACATGTATGGACCTCTTTCACGTCAAAGCATATTCTACATTCAAACACATTTAATTTATTCTTCATTACACATATTATTATTATGATGTTAAACTTATAAATTATTTAATTTTTTTTTAAAAAGTTACATTCATACACTTTGTTGTAAGCCCTCTCTTTTCAAGTTTACACTAAACCCAAACCATGTACAAAAAGGCCCTAGCATTAATGATTTTCCTAGGTAAAAACCTTGTCTAAATTTGAAATTACTAAATATTAATATATCATTTTTTTTCAAATTTGAAATTATTGAATATTAATATATATCATCTTTTTTAAGTAAGAATCTATAATACTTGTCAAAATTTATCTAATGACATAACTTTTTTTTTTTTTTTTTTGGTTTAAAATTATACCATTCATATCTCGTTGTATTAAGAAAAAACTATAAAAGTCAATAATATATCAAAGTATAACTTTAACATCCTTTCCAAATCCACCAAATACAAAAAATTAATGATAATAAAATGTAATCACATAAATTGTAATGACAAACTCATTGCATTCATTTATATTTTGTGGTCACAATTTACATATACATATATTTTAAAGAGTTTTTTATTACCAAGAATTAATTGTAATGACCAAATAACTATATTTATATTTTTAATCATTAAATTTAATTAATTTTTTTGATAAACCATATTAATTGTAAATTAAAATTCTCGTTAAATTATTAAAATTTTAAAAATATATAATAAATATAGAAATATTTTTAATTTTTATTTAAACATAATATTGAATTAATTACCATCATCAAAAATAATTATAATACTTGACTACTAAAAAATATTAGAAACAATTATAATACTTGAATACTACAAAATATTAATAAATATCCACTTTTATTCATACTTCCATAGATATACATTCTTATGTAGTGTGACCTTTTTAACTATGGGTCAAATTTAAACTTGATTAGTTTTTTCTTAACTACTACAAAATATTAACAAATATCCACTTCTATCCATACTTCCATGGATGTACACTCTTATGTAATGTGACCTTTTTAGTTGTATGTCAAATTCAAATTTTACTATTTTCTTTCAAGATGTTTGTCAAAAATCTACATCGAATTCGACATAAATTTTTGGAAATTAATGTTAAAATTATTTTCAAATTTTGTACTAACCATGCAACCAATGATGGATTCCATTACATATCCAAGTAATTTGTTTTACTTATAAAAATGAGGGTGCATAGATAAGAATAGTTATTAAGCTTAAGGACATACTAGACCTTTCTCTTGGAGAAACACTTTCTCTAAATGAGTCACAACTACCATAAGATTTGGGATATCGTCCATAGGAGATTCACCATCAAAGTCATTATTTTAAAAGTTGTTATTCCAATTATAGCCTCTAGGGAGGATTATTTGATTCTCCTCCCCCACCATATTGATATAGGTTTTATAAACCACATCGATATCTAAGTTGGTAATTGTCTATAGGAGATTCACCATCAAAGTCATTGTTTTCAAAGTTGTTATCCCAAGTATAGCCTTTAGGGTGGATTATTCAATTCTCCTCTCCCACCATATTGATATATGTTTTATAAGCCACATCATTATCTAAACTAGTATTTTTTTAATTATTCATTTTGTGTAGTACTTGTGTGTCCTTATAAATGGTAATACACTCTTCATGGACAGCTATGACTAATGTTTTTAATTATTATCTCATATTTTTATGAAAAATTATTGAATATATTTTCAATATTTTTTTTCTAAAAATATTTAAGGATGGGTCTTAAATCAGCAAAAAGTATAAGTAAAAATTATCATAGCAACTATAACAAGAATCAAAAGTAAGAGAAAAAAACATAGAGTCCATTGAAGTGGAGATTTAATATGCTAAACAAAATTGAAAAATGAGATGTTAATCACATACTTAACAAGGCCCAAAAAATATCCAAGTGAAAGAGATGAAGTATCTATTAGTAAACTTGACAATTAAAATTGAATCATAGAAAATCCCAACTAAACTAAATCATTTATTATGGAAAATAAAATGATTGAGTGGCATTGCTCAACTCGATTAAGTAGGAAATTCCAAAACAAGTATTCAAATATAAATCATTCCACTAGAGCACAAAATTAGAATGAAATATTTAAAAATACTCATCTATTATATAGAACATTAAAAATATAAACTTTCATAATAGTCAACCATTGTTATTATATCCAAAAATGGTATCAAATGATCCCAACCAATAATAAGAGGCACAACAAATTTCAAAGGCCAAGTATTCCACTAGAAGACATATACACATTAGATGAAAAAATTAAACATAAATTAAGATCTCATTCATAAACCATGATTGAATTATCTAGACCAAAACCCTCACCACCTTCCTTGTCAGTGTATGCAAGAAAAAAATCACCCTTATCCATTTCAAGTGAAGGAAGAGGAGGAGGGCAACATTGAGGAGGGGAGAAAAGGGATTTATCTGATAGTTGGCTACCCAAGCATTCCATGATATCCAACTATCCCAAAATTAGATCCCTTAGACATTATAAAACTAAATTTTGGTGGTGTAGTACATTAACACACAAGTAACCAATGACATAGTCAACATCACTGATATATTTGCAGAGAGCGAAGGAACCAACCCCATTAGATAGCATGTTGAGAAAGCTTATGGATTGTGTCAAATCAAATATATTATGATGTAATCATGATTATGGGTCTCATCTAACACATTACTTAAACCACACAACCCTCATAATACATAGCATAATATGTAATAAAATTTAACAACACAACTCAAACTTTATTATATTTAAATATCAAGAAACTACAATAGGATTAGTAACAATAATAACACTGAAATGTATCGATTAGATGCATTATAACATTAGGTCCCAAAAAAATTGCTTCCTAACTCATGTAATTTCTATAAGTTTATCTTTATCTCAAAACAATCATTCAAACTATCCTTAAACTTTATCCCAAAAATTTTCCAAACTTCTGAAAGTCCATTAGCATAAGTTTAGGGGCATGCTTATAAAGGTAAAATACGCACCTACTTACATTGAGTGATTTTCACCCATTAACATCATTAAACACACCTTTGTGTGCCAAAAATATTAAATATCTTAATAAAATTCTAAATCACCTTAGCACATTACAACTTAATGCATCATAACATACTACATCACATTAAATATTAAATGAATCCTTAGTAGGTTCCATAATTCAAGGAATGAAATTCCAATGGATCTTTCTCATAACATGTAACAAGGATATACACACCCATTTAAGTTGTGCACGAGACAAGTCACATGAAATTCATAGGACTTTGTTGCAACCAACAAATTGTCTAGAAAACCCTTACACCATGATTTCCATATATTAAAATAACCTCATTGTACACTAGCACAAGTCCTCCAAATGATCCACAAATCAATGGTGTACTTGTGCAATAAAGAATAAACTCCTGTAAAAAATCTCATAAATCATGTTACTTTTGTGGTGAATAACCATCTTATGTAGTGACCTAAATGAAATCTCTCATGTTCTAAAATTTCTTCACATATCTCTACATGACTATGTTTGCACAAAATATCAACACTACATATTGTGCAAAGCTTCACAAGATTATTCAAGCAAAAAATAAATAAAACTACACACAAAATCAAATGTGTGGAACATTACAAACAAATGTGCACTTGCAAGTAGTGCAAAACTACACAACAATAGATGCACACTTAAAGGTGGCATGAATCAATAAAAATATAATTACACACGCACAAGACCTTCACAAAATTACAAACAAGATAAATGCACAGTAATAAAATTTAAAAAATCACTTAGAAAAAATTCCTAAACTAACTTATTTTTTGATTAAGTAAGACTATATGTGAACCTGAATGCTCTTGCATCATACACCCTAGGTAACAAAAGAAATATGTGTTCCTGATCATATGAATTATAAAGGCTTTATTAATGGTATTCCTTCTTTTACTACTTATGATTTATTTATCCAAGTCACATCTTTAATTCCTCAGCCTTTCAATATTACTATAAATTTTTTATTATCATTTTTGTGTGGTCTTTCCAACTTATGTGTTAATCACCTATTCCAATTCATCACACTCATTTATAGCATATGTGGTATTCAATCCACTTGTTTGGAATTTGCATTTACACTTTCACTACATTATCATTCATAATATTGATACAAATAATCTTCATTGAAGATAGGTGATATGTCAATCCATTCATAAAACTCTATGTCATATGCATTTTTCACAAAATTTCACAACACTCTACGCAACCCAATATTTTTACATTTCAATATTATCGTAAGTCCCTTTGAAAATATATCTTATCTCAAATGTGCTAAATCAAAATCTCAAACCTAATATTCTAATTCCCTTTTAATCATGTATATGTATGTTACTTTTACTAAGCACTACTTTTATCCAATTGTTATTCTCTATAAAATCTTGAAATTCAACACTTCTACTTTGTTCCCTTTTCACGTCGCATAACTCTAAAACTCCTCTAGGAAATGAATAATAATACATATGAAATGGTGGCTTCCTTATACTCTTAGTCACTAAATTATTGTATTGCAAACTTAGCTTGTGCCATAATATTATCTCATGTTCCTAGCTTATCTTGAATTAAACATCTCGATAGATTACCAAAACTCCTATTGACTATCTCTATCTATGCATCTATCTGAGGATGGTGATGAGAAAATTCAAACCATAAACATCAACTAAGGAAACAAGCACTCACCTACAACCTAATTGACGAAGAGAGGGGCAGATGTTTAACTTGTTAATAATGATGTTTCACTAATTTTCAACCAAGAGGAATGTATTTGGCAAGGATTCAACACTACCTATGTGGTATTAGTCACTTTTGAGGGTTAAGTTACTAAGAGTTACTATAGGGAAATACACTTGTTTGAAACATAAATTTATACTCTTGAAAAAACAAATTAGCACACTTACAAGAAGGGTGAATGGCATAAAATGAATATATAACTATATTAGAATCTTTTCACACTTTTATTAATTGAAATTGTATAATTAAAAATTCATATGCTGAAAATTAAACATGAATGTAAAGATCATATGTTGTAACTATTTGTAGAAAATGAAAGATACATACACACATTGTAAAATGAAACTAAAATAATGGATGGGATTTTCACCATAATTCATCTTAAGTGGGCCCTACCTTAGTTGGAATTACATTACAATCCATTCCTTTTCTATATTTGAATTAATTAAAAATAATTGTATTGCATCAGTGAATCCATAAATGAAAATATTTATATTGTAGAGTCATACTGATTACAACTCCAGTCTTATATTCTCTATATCCCTTCTAAATATATCTATCTTGCATCTTGTGCTTCTCCATTAAATATAGAAGGCATGCCTTTATTCATATTATTTACATGGGTAAGTACACAAATTTGGGGGATAAAAAGGGGTCTACACATGGACATGGTTTTCCTTAAAATTGAGAAATCTGAACTTCTATAGATAATTTGAGATGGCTAAACTCAAAATTTAAGGATGGCATAAGAATATGAATTATATAATTTTGAGTGTAGTTTCTAAAACATTTTTTTTTAAATACTTAAGTATAATTATGTCAAACCTCTAAAATTCAAAGAGACTCACTTTTTTTAGGAAAATAGAGTAGATAGTCATCTATACGGTGCAACCTTTTTATAACAAAGTTTAGTATTTTTTGAAACCTTTTTGTGGAAGTTTAGATAATATCATTTAGTTTGTAACATATTTATTATTATTTTTTAAATAAAATATGTGTGTGTGTGTGTGTGTGTGTGTGTGTGTGTGTGTGTGTGTGTGTGTGTGTATATGTGTATATATATATGTGTGTGTGTGTATATATATATGTGTGTGTGTGTGTGTGTGTGTGTGTGTGTGTGTGTGTGTGTGTTTATAGATATATATATATATATATATATATATATATATATATATATATATATATATATATATATATATATATATATATATATATATATATATATATATATATATATATATATATATAAAAGTAAATAGATCCTAAAAATGATTAAAAAATGGAAATATAGTCATATGACCTCCATAACTACCTCCAAAAAATAAAAAAATAGTTTTTTTTTAAAAATGAGTATAGAATTAAGCCTAGTTTGTGACCATATAATATTTTGTACATTTAGATCAAGAAAAATAAAAATACTTAAACATATATAGGCATGTATATTTGTGATATGTAGTGTCCTAAAAAAACCATAGCTAGAAATCAACATAGATAGAACCTTAAAATAGTCCAAAATTTAAAAAAAATCATATATTTGGAAAGAGGAAAGCGTTATCGACATTGTGATTATAATTTTATGAATGATCTCATTTTAATTCATAGTGTATTTGGTGATGGAAGTTGAATTTTATTATTTTTTATAAAAGATCTCAGATTTGATTGTGTGTTATTAGGTCCAAGCCTTTGGCTCAAAAAACTAAGCTATTTATGAGCCAAAAGACTTGGTTTTTGAATTTAAATAAACCATAACATGTATGCACTAATGCATGTACATGTTACTTCAACATTTCAGGAAAAAACAATAAATATCTATTAGAAGGGGTAGAAGGCAAAGGCATAGGAGTTTGAAATATTAAACAACTAAAGTATGTATGTACAATAACATGTACATTCTATAATGCGTATATGTTATGGCCCAATTAAAGCATTGAATGGGTAGAATGAAATAAGGGGTTGAATTATAAGGTGTGGGGGCAAGTTTACTAAAATAAATGTTAAGTATATGTTGACATTTATATTATTTATACTTTGTATTTATTTCAGTAAATATAATAAATTAGGGTCACTCTACACTTGATAGACTTGGTCTCATAGCTACACACCTTAAAATGTGGGAGATAATTTTTAAA
Organism: Torreya grandis; assembly: GCA_037957365.1. Lineage (NCBI taxonomy): Eukaryota > Viridiplantae > Streptophyta > Pinopsida > Cupressales > Taxaceae > Torreya > Torreya grandis. The sequence continues at coordinate 475,744 of JARHVA010000003.1, read as the reverse complement.
AATTGAGTCTAGCTAGTAATTAGGCATTTTTTGGGATACAATATTTAACCTAGGGATTTTAGGGCATAACATTTGTAAATGATGTCTATTTTGGGTAAACATATAGTCATTTTTTAGGTATTTATGACTTTTGGATTTATTATTGGCATTTTTAAGAGTCTTGGGTTTGTAAAAATTAATGTTTACAAACCACTCACTTTGAATTCATCCCAAAGTGGTGTGATTGGGGCAACATAGGTCACATTGATGACATGCACACATCAAATAACCACTTTATGTAAATTTCACTTGCTCAACATCCCTATTCACTTTTTCCTCATCTTTCATCATCTCCAATCACTTCCTCTTCATCACTCATCATCCCTAATCACTCCCTCAATGACCCTCACCATCCCTCATCATCTCTAATCACTCCTTCATCATCCCTAATCTCTCCCTCATTGACCCTCACCATCCCTCATCATCTTTAATCACTCTTTCATCATCATCCCTAATCACTCCCTCTTCATCCCTAATAACCCATAATCACTCCCTCCTCATCCATCCTCATCCCTAATCACTTCCTCATTGACCCTCACCATCCCTCATCATCCATAATCACTTTGTTATCATCCTTAATTACTTTTTCATTGACCCTCATCATCCCTACTAACTCCCTCCTTGTCCTTCCTCATCCTTAATCACTCCCTCTAATACCTTGATGTTGGGTGTACTATCTTCTCACTTGTACCTAATTGACTTCTGTTCTAATTCAAAATTTTACTCACTCAAATAAGGCCCAAATAAACTCTTATTTCACTCATCCTCTTTCACTAAAATAAGGAACTCAGAGATATCATTTGATTCTCTTGTGGGATTGGAAGATCTATATAGTGATCCACACCCATATTATGGAGAGAGTGTGTATATAAAGCCCAGGGCTATAATAAATAGGTAGAAAAGCTAGCAAAGGTTTGGATGAAATTTTATTACATAAAAACATACATACATATATTATGATTTAGGAATCTATGAATCCTAATCCTAGAGTTGTGAATCCAAATTTATATCTATATAGATAGGGGTGACTAGAGACTAGTTGAGAATTAAAATCCCAGCCCTATATTTGACTTCTTTTTTTCTCTATATGTCATTGATAATATGTTCATAGTATACCAGATTACTATATGGATAAATAGGTGGTTACCAATTTGGTTGAGTGTGTTTCAATCTAGTAGTTGGTAGAGTGTGTTTCTAAACCCAACTTGATCTTTACACAAATTCATCTTTGATTATAATAAAGGGCATATGCCTTAATCCAGTGTATAAAAGAGGGGATACTTAGAGCTTCTACATGTCCTGGTGGACCCTAAAGGCTAAAATGGGGCCATGTCATACTCTAAGTATACCCCAATCCCCAATATAGTATATCAAAGGATAGTGTATGAATGGGGGCCATGCCATAGATATATGTGGGGCACCATTCCAAAGGCCCTAATTCAATCTCAAAATTGTTCTACATCATAAGTAAATAGAAGCTTTCCCTACCTAATTCATCTATGCCAAGGAGTAAGGAAAAGGAAACTTACCTTCTTTATATCTAGCTTTGATTCACCTAATAGCATATCAAAGGAAGATTATCTCTTGATAGATATGAAAGGAGTAAGGCATAGCTATCAAAGGAAGTTTTCATTCTTTATATGTAGCTTTAATTTGATTTTGTATTAAGGCATAGCTATTAAGGGAAGCTTATTTTTTGATAGATATATTTGTTTTTGCCATACCTACTTAGTTATGCCCTACCTAATAAGGCAAGGGAGTATTGCTTCCCAATATATAGCTTCCTTGTTGTCTTACCTACTTTCCCTTTCTAGAATATATTATTAGATATCAAGGGAAGCTTTCTTCTCGATCTATAGCTTACATATATTCTTTCTCTATCTACTTAACTTCTATTTTTGGTAAGGAGAGTTTGCTTCTTGATAGATAGAATAAAATATTAAGTTTTAAATCATGTTACATATGTAATATATGTATACCATTTAGTATTCCTTACCTACCTTACCTACTTTAATATTCCCCACCTAAATACCTGAGCCATATCTTGATCTTGACTATGTCATACCTACCTTATTGTACTTGAGTATTCTCTACCTACTTGAGTATGCCCTACCCAATAAAATAACTAATACATGTCTTGATCTTGAATACCTATATCTAATCATAATTGTATATATCTTACCTAACCATATATTTGATACTTGATACCTAATTGAATACCTGATTAAACACTCAAGTAATATCTTGAAAGGAGAGGAGGAATTATAACCTATATAGATAACTAAGTGACTAGGGATGATCAAACACAATAAAAAAACCACTGCATCAATCATAAATGTATTGGAGGGAGTGATTAGGGATGAGGAGGGTCAAGAAAAGAGTGATTAGGGATGATGAGGGATGATGAAGGTCAATAAGTAAGTGATTAGGTATGATGACGAATGAGGAGAGAGTGATTAGGGAGGATGAGGGATGATGAGGGAATGACTAGAGATGATGAAGGTCGATGAGAGAGCGATTATGGAAAATGAGGGTCAATAATGGAGTGATTAAGGATTATGAGGGATGATGAAAAAATATTATGTCATATCTATATATAATGGGTACTATATTTTATCTAGTTAACCTTATATACCCCATGTGTGCAATAATGATTCATTCCATTCCTTCCTATTGAATGGGAAATGAAATGCATGCTTCAGATGAGGGGGCATTGATTGAGACAAATCTTGAAAGGAGAGAGGTAATTATAACCTATATAGATAAAGGAGTTACTAGGGATGATCAGGGATAATCAAAAAGCCACTACATGCACCATAAAGGTATTGGAGGGAGTGATTAAGGATAAGGAAAGATTGATTAGGTATGATGAAGGCTGATGAGTGTCTCTGAGTTAGTGATTAAGGATAATAAGCAATGAGGAAGGAGTGATGAGGGATGATTAGAGAGTGATTAGAGACAATGAGGGCTGATGAGGGAGTGATTAAGGATTATAAGGGACAATTAAAAAATCTTGGTTATATCTATATAGAGGTAATATCTACTATCTAGGTGACCTTCTCTACCCCATGTGTGGAAGACTGATTCACTCTATTCCTTATTATTAAATGGGAACTAAAACACATGCTTCAAATTCATTTCATTCCTTCCTAAGCATAAACATGTGTTTTAGTTCCCATTCAAAAAGAAGGAATGGAAAAAAATCAATCTTAGACACGTGGTAGAGATGGTCACCTTATAGAATATCTACTAAAAAATGAATCTAATTCAAAAATTTCTTGCCAATGAACTGCAATGAATATGTAGATAAAGCTTACATCAAAATTTAAAACTTTCCCTTTATATATTTATTTCTTTGTAATATGAGCTTATTCAAAGTCATTTTGGTTGGTTGTACTATGTTCATATGAATTAGACATGATAACTAAAGATTATTATTTTATGTTGGCATTCCAATTTTAAGGAGTAGTAGCCCTATCACCACATATACCAACTAGAAAGTGTCTCCAAAAGTGCCAACAAATACCATGATGGATGTCAAAAATTGGGTTTTTGAATAAATATGTCAACACAATGATTTGTTTAGTCTCCAACCATGGTATTCTCTACTTTAAAATTACAAGTTACTATTATACATAATCAAATATTACCTGAAATGTCTATATTACTTGAAAATAAGGGATTGTATATTTGGTCATGTTTGTTGGTATCACCACCCAAAGGAGACATTTGAACAATCATCTGAAACCATGATTAATCTTACTAGTCTTGCAGTGAATTATTTAGGTGCCTTTTATATATTATCTAAGCCCTAATTTGCATCTTTTGTCATCAAATTATGATCTAATTTACATTTGTAAGTGTTTTTTTAATTTATATTTCATTTTTCCTACCCTAAATCTAATCATAGTTTTCTCTATAGATACAATTAAAGTTAAATTCTACATACAACCATCAAATATATCCATTACTACCTGTAGGGACTTGGGGATTTGCACCCTTATTATTTATCACACAAAAATATTATGTATATAATTAAATTTTATTTTAATATTTTATGTCAACCATTTACCCATAAAACATAAGAAACATTGACAATTTGTTGATAATGTTACAACGATAATGTATTAGAGAGTAACTAAAGAGAATATAATTATTCTCACATTTAAATAGGAGAGAAGAAAAAATAAATAAATAGCTTGAGGCCAATTTCCCACGTGATTAGGCATTCTTATATTTAAAGTCGGTTTCTTTAAACCCCAGTCAAACAAATGCACTCCCACTTGAGTGAGCAGAATTTATATTAAAATACTATGGTTAATATATACTTTTATTGTTTGAGAAAATCTGGAGCCCAAATAATATTTGTTTAATGAAATCTACAATTTAATTTATGCTTCAATTTGGCTTCCTAAACCACATTGATCAACACTTTGAATAATCACTCATCCCCATGACCCCTTTCACCAAGAAAATCATCATCCCCAATCACATGATTCCACATGTTTATATTTTTTTAGGTTTTTTTTTTAATTTTTATATAACATAGATATGAATTTATTAGGTAGTAAATATGAATTTATTGATGTTTGACATTATCTTTCTCATTCACACACACATACTTACTAGTGGGTGAAAGGAAGGGAGTTAATGTTTCATTTATCAATAAGAGGGATCATTATGACTTACAAGAGGGATAAGTATGACTTAAACAAATTAATAATTAAATATTTTTATATAGGTATGGATTTTTAATATTTAGGAATTTTTATTTCAAATAAATTTATCATTAAGATTGATAGTTTTTTCACAATTCATATAATAATTAGAAATATCAATTAATTTTAATATAATATTAATGAAAAACATAAACAATAAATTTATCATTATCTACCTTTATCAAAGCAATATTTTTTGAATGCAACTCTCTAGAGAGGAAATGATTATTACAATTGGAAGGTGTGATTTACAATGATAAGAGTGGGTGAGTGGTACAACTATATATATCCCAACAAAAAGACATCATCCCTTTCTACATAAGAGCTACTTCATCATAACCACATCCCAATTCCAATCATGATCCCTTTTCTCAAGTCTCTTTATATTTACAATGTGGATATAATATAATTCATTCTCTCCTTCATTTTTAAGAATTCATCCCTCTAAAACCTCTTTTTAAACAACAAAAGGATTGTTGGATCCTTTCCTCCCTCCTTTACCACACACCCTAACCAAGAATATATAATTATTATTAGAAACTTGTTGGATGGAAATATTCTTGAATATATTGACACCCTGAAAAAGGTGAATATTTGTCCATTAAAGAACTTGCACTCTCGGACACTATTATTACAAGCATTGAAGGTTTAACCACATTGGAGAGGTTGGATTTATATCACAATAGCTTGTTGAGTCCAATACTATATACCATAAGAGGACTCCTTTCTCTCACCTATCTATATTTATCATGCAATTTTTTGTCTGGTAAAATTCCTTCCTCTTGTCTTGCTAAACCAAACTTTACACCATTTGAATCTCAACAATAAATAATAATCGGGAATCATTATACAATCTACAACTACAATGCTCAATGCCAACATATACCTATTGGAAAATAATATCATGATAAATACCCTGAGTTTGTTAGTTAAATGTTGTTGAATGCTAATTGTAGACTAGATTAGTTTAGTTTGTCCTTAGTCTAATTTTATAAGAACAAAGCCATGCAAAGGTTATAGCTAACATTACTTTATTTTCATTAAGGAACTTTCTAATTTTATTTTTTTCATAGATTTAGAATAATCTATTTATTTATAAACAAGCATGTTCATATATAATTTTACATATAGATTGTATTAGATCAATTTTTAATGAGAATGATGAGAAAAGAAGTTGAAGAAGTTAAACATTGAATAGAATGAATGTGTTGGTTTGAATTTTCTCCATTGTGTATGACATAATGGTTGTGAGTTATTTATTATTTAAATCATGTATTTATTGAATAATGATCTGTATTTTATTTAATAAAGCAAAATTTGGGTTGTAGTTTACTTGTTTAAGATCTTTCTAACAATTGATCAAGTTAAACTCTATCTCTCTTGCTATTTCATAATTTAGGGTAAATGACTATGATTATTGGACCATCAAGATGATGACTCTTTGGACAGGGAAATACTTATAAGAGTTTGTAAACACTACGTATGAAAATGTAACTAATTGGGCCACTTTTCCAACTAATGAAAAAAAACTAATAAGGAAGCTAAGAAGAAGAACTCAAAATCTTTGTTTCATATTCAGGAAATTCTAGATAAGAGCATACTTCATAGAATTACAAGTGCAAGGACATCTAAGGATCCCTAGAAAACTCTAAAATAAGCTTACCAAGGTAGTGAACAATTCAAAGTGGTTAGGTTGTAAACTTTGTAGAGGAATTGAGAATTTGAGAATGCAAGAAGTTGAGAGTGTGAGTAGTTTATACGTAAGAGTAAAGGATGCGGTCAATACTATAGATACTCTTGAAGAAATGTTGAACAAAGAGGTTGTGGTGAAAAATGTGTTAAGATCTTTAACACCAAGGTGGAACCATGTTACCATCATCATTGAATAAACCAAAGATTTGACAATGCTTGAGTTAGATCACCTAGCTAGATCTCTTGTGTCCCATGAAAAAAAAAATAAGAGACACATTTGAATAAATTGATGAGAAGGCTTTTACTTCAAAATTAAATATCACAAAAAGTGAAGGTACCAGCACTAGCAACAAAAATAACTAGGTATAAGGCAAATGAAACAACAAAATAAACCAAGGACAAGGAAAATACATGAATTATAATTATTCAAGAGGAAATAGAGGAATAAGAGGTGGTTAAACTACAACATGAAAGAGGTAGATATATATTTGATAATAGAAATACTCAATGCTATTACTGCCAAAGGTATGGTCACTTTGAATGGGAATGTAGATTAAATACAAGAAACAAAAGTAGAAGTGTTATTTATGTTAATTAGGATGGGATGCTTCTCCATGTAATTTATTAATTTCATATGAAAAAGTTGAAAACAATCCTAAAGAGGTTTAGTACGTAGACTCAAGGTATTCCAATCACATTTCAAGGAATAATGATTTATTTTCTATATTGAATACAATTATCAAAAATAATATCAAATTTGGTGATGACAAATCTTTGGAGGTTGGAGAAAAATAAAATGAAGGTGAATACTAGAAAAGGTATTAAATGTATTAATGATATTTTTTATACCCCAAAGTTAAAACAAAATTTGTTGAGTGTTGGATAGCTATGTGAAAATAAGTTTAAGATGGTATTTGATGATAATAAATGTATAATTTATAATAAAAATCAAGGAAATCAGAGTGTTATAGTTTTAATTATGTCTAACAGGGAAAATTTTAATGGTGAATCTTCATTGATTCACGAATATTCTAATTTTATAAATCTGAATTTGATGATTTTTAGGGTATTGAAGAGCTTGCAATCACTTAAATTTTATGGATGCAAGTTCATTTTTAGGGTCAGATTGCCTACTATCTAAAATAATTTCATTCATGTAAATATTCTTTACTCATACCTTGAAAGGCAATCTAGGTACATTTGCCTCTCATCACACATGAAGATGATCATCTACATATGTCAATGGTCATCTGCATATCTACATACGTCAATGGCCATATGCATATATGCATATGTTGATAATACATATAGCTATCTGCATATACTGATGGCCATCTATAACCTAAAATGACATAAAAAACACTCAAAATATAAATATTATTACATATTTGGATTCCTCTCAAAAAATTATGTAATTTTAAAAAAATTGTCACAATTTGAGTCTGTATGCAAAAGTTACGGCCTCAAAAAGTTGATTAGGTTATAGTGCACTTGCCGACGGACGTGCGCATGATGCCAAAAAACATCCACATGATGTTGATGGCTATCGGCATGATGTGGACGTTCATCGACATCGTGCAGATGTCCGTCAACATCATATGGATGTCCATCAGTGAGTACATTATCAACTAGCCAATTTCTTAAGGCTGTAACTTTTGCATACATATTAGGATTGCAATGAATTTTTAAAAAAAATTGCATGATTTTTTTTAAAAAAATTGAAATACAAATATGTAATAATATTTATGTTTAGAGAAGTTTTGTATTCATAAAATCTTAATTTTCCATCTCCATCACTTGATTCGTCTGCACAATTAATCACCTCCGAAATTGATTCACTACCATTGTGAATCCAATTCCCCTGGGAACCTCCAAGGATTTTTTAATATAACCTACTAAAATTAACCCTGATGTCTAATAGTAGGATGTTCCTATAGAAGTCTGGAGAACATAGTAACAACATCACTAATATGACATATGAAGATAAAAGCTGGTTGTGGAATTTCAAGGATGGACACTTAAATTTTTGAAGTTTGAAGTTATTAACATCACAATAAATGTTATTTGGTTTACCAAAGGTTGAAGAGCATAATGAAATTTGTGAAGGTTGTGTTATACAAAATAAAAGTTTCCAAAAAACAATGTATGGAGGGTTCATCATTCATTTAAATTTTTGAAGTTTGAAGTTATTAACATCACAATAAATGTTTTATGGTTTACCAAAGGTTGAAGAACATAATGAAATTTGTGAAGGTTGTGTTATACAAAATAAAAGTTTCCAATAAACAATGTATGGAGGGTTCATCATTCATTTTAATTGATCCACTCTGATATTTGTGGTCCTGTACAAATAAAAAGTTTGGAATAATTATCACATTTTATTACATTTATTAATAATTATTCATAAAAATGTTGGATTTATTTTTTGAAACGAAAAAATGATTTTTTTTATATAAACATATTAGATTATAAATTTTATTCAATTATTAAAAATTACCACTTTCAAACACGTATTATTATTTATTACATCAAAATATTATTTCTAAAATTTAAAAAATTCACTATTCACCCATAAAAATATAAGAAGCCCCGACAATTTTTTTTATAATTTTGAAACAACAATGTATTAAAGAGTACACTAATAGAATATAATCTATTCTCACACACATTAATAGGAGAGAAAGCTGGCACTTATCAGAGGCCAATTTCCCACGTGATTTTGCATTGTAATATTACCAGTTGGGCTTTTTAATTCACAGCATACCATCACATTAATCCACCTTAACAAATCTACGAAAGCTCATGCTTCTATGAAATCTGTAGTGAACTGTTAACTGTGACCACAAGTATAAACAATAAGAACTAAATGTATGTGAACATTTAGAGGACCCATCGAGAAGGAATAAATTGATCAGTGATAGTCATTTGGAGGCCACACCGATGTCTTTGCCTTAAACTATGTGCTTTTTTCACTAATGAATCTCACGAACTTTGGAAGTCCGCAGACGTGTTATAATTTGGGATCTAGTTAACTCAGACCGGTGGCCACATGGGGACCTTGAAGATAATGCTGATGAATTGTTTTTTAAGGCCATAGAGATGTGATCTTTGAACAAAACTCAAGTCAGCGTGGAGGCATTAGTTTATTTGCATCATAATAATATGGAAGTAAGGTGCAGTGACCCCTTCTGACCGATAATGACCATGTGGATTTTGTATATATATATATATATATATATATATATATATATATATATTACTATATAATGTGATTGAATATACTCTTCTATATAGAAGGGAGGCAATCTGATCTCCTTTTATCTATTTATCAACTAGAGAAACAAAGGACGGGTCTCTCATAACCCATATAGTTTGACAGTGTATCTATGTATATGAGACCAAAGCTCGACCCGTATCTATATATGATTATAATCCATATAATTTCAACTGATAAGGCTCAACTAATTACATAAACATATATAGATGACTATACATTATAATGTGATTGAATATACTCTTCTATATAGAAGGGAGGCAATCTGATCTCCCCTCATCTACTTATCAACTAGAGAAACAAAGGACGGGTCTCTCATAACCCATATAGCTTGACAGTGTATCTATATATATATGAGACCAAAGCTCGACCCGTATCTATATATGATCATAATCCATATAATGTCAACTGATAAGGCTCAACTGATTACATATACATATATAGATGACTATACATTATAATCATATATATATATATATATATATATATATATATATATATATATATAAACATACACACTTAAAATTGTGTATCATTATAACTAACCAAGATTAATAATTTCAATCTAAGAATTAATTAAATAAGATTATATGATAATATAATTTTTGAATTTGAGTTAATGTGGATTTTATATTTAAGTTTTTATAAGGAGTCATTTTTTGTGGGTTTATAATTTATAGTTTTCATGATCATAGTTTAGCGTATGAATGATGCAAATTAAGATTAATGTAGTATCCCAATCATATTAATTTACTATAATTAATTATGAATGAAGACACAATATTGTAATTGTGTAATAATGTGAATCTTAAATTGATGTGTTTGTTGAGCTAATGGCTTATATGTGTTGCATAAGTACAATTAAGTTAATTTTTTTTAAAAATTGTGGTTTATTTTCGAGTAACATAAGATGGTATTAAATTAGGGTTTCGAGGAAGAAGATCAACTATTTTGAGATCTACATATATGTCATCTAGTAGGTTCGGCTTCATATTTTCAAAAATGAAACTACTCTTTTGAAAAAAAAAGTGAACAATTTTAAAGAGATATCGTTATTTAGTCTTGGGTTTTTTATTTGATTTATCTCATTTTTAAAACCTATTCATAATTATCTATTTATAACACATCTCTCCAAATTTATACAAAATCACAATCTTTGGAAATTCTTATTATTTATCACATCAAAATATTATTTATACAATTGATTTTGATTTTATAATTAGAAGAAAATGATTTATTTATAAAACATAAGAAGCATCAATAATTTATTGATTTGATTTTTAAAAAAAGTTATTTCTTCTTGGTTTCTTTAATTTTGTTCATTTCATTTTTAAGACATGTTTATAATTATATGTTTTTAACATTTCTTTTCAAATTTATACAAAATCACAATCTTTTAAAATACTTGTTAAAATTTATAATATATTAAAAAGTAGATTAAAAAAAATATAAACTAAAAGATCAATTTCTCACATACTTTAACATTACTATATTACGAATTGACTTCTTTCAACATCAATCAAATACAAACAAATGCACTTTCACATAAGTAAATATATTTTATATTAAACTATTCTTATTAATATACTTTTCCTGTTTTGAGCACCCAAATAATTATTATTTAATAAAAGACTACAATTTAATTTATATTAGATGTTGGCTTCCCAATGCACAGCATAGCACGTTGAAGAATCACTCATCCATGACCGCTTCCAATAAGAAAACATACACATGATAACATAAAAATTTAGTTGTCCACACGATAAGATTAAAAAAAGGTACATAAAAGTTGTATCCGTTGAGTTTGTATTTTATTCAAATAATCAATGACAATATTTTATATATATATATAATATTTGTATATAATATATATAATTAGTGGAAAGTGGAATTTTATCTAATCAAATGGTTTTGAGGGGATATTTTTATTTGTTTTCGGTGTTCTTGATTTTGTTTATTTTATTTTTAAGTTTTATTTAGAGTTATTTATTTTTAATGTTTCTCTTCAAAATTAAGTGAAATTACAATCTTTTCATTTATTTATTAAATATAAGGATTCACAATTTTTTAAATTTTTTGTAACAATAATGTATTAAATAATAAATTAAAGAGACTATAGATGATTCTCACATTTTAATAGGAGAAAAAATGATAAAAAGAAACAAATAAAAATATATATTTGAAGCCAATTTCCCATGCAATTCAATATTATTATATTATAAATTAGTTTATTTAAATACTAATGAAACAAATGCACTTTCACATAAATGAACAAATTTTATATTAAAATATTTTAATTGATATGCTTTTATTATTTAAACAAATCTAAAATCCAAATAATATTTATTTAATAAAAACTACAATTTTATTTATATTACAAGTTGTCTTCTAAACTACACTACACAACACTTTGAAAAATCACTTATCCCCATGACCCCTTTCTCCAAGAAAAGCATCATCCCATTCACATGATTCTATATGTTTATATTATTTTTAGGTTATTTTATATTTTATTTTATTTTAAAATTTTCAATTACATAAATATGAATTTATTAGATTATAAAATATGAATTTATTGATGTTTGACTTTATCCACATACTTATTGATGGGTGAGGGAGGGAGTTAATGTTTCATTTATTAATAAGAGGGATCGTTATAATTTATAAGAGGGATAAGTATGATTTAAAGAAATTCAAAGAGGGAGGGAGTTAATGTTTCATTTATTAATAAGAGAGAACGTCATGACTTATAAAAGAGATAAATATGATTTTAAAAAATTAAAAATTAAATATTTTTATGTAGATATAGATTTTTAATTAGGAATTTTGATTTCAAAGAAATTTATCATTAAGATTGGTAGTTTTTTATAGTTCATATAATATGAAATACCAGTTAATTTTAACATAATATTAATGAGAAATATATACAATAAATTTATCATTGTCTACTTTTATCAAAATAATATTTTTTGATTATAATTCTCTGGAAGAAATGATTGTTGTAATTGGAAAGTGTGCTTTGCAATGACAAGAGCGGGTGAGTGGTGCAACTATATCTATCATAACAGAAAGATATTCCTTTTTTCATAAATGCTACTTCATCATAACCACGTCCCAATCCCAATCCCAATCCCTTTTCTCAAGTCTCATTCTATTTACCATGTGGATATAATACAATTTATTCTCTCCTTCATTTTTAGGCATTCATCCCTCTAAAACTTCTTTTTAAACAACAAGAGGCTTGTTAGATTATTTCCTTCCTCCTTTGCCACACTCCCCAACTAAAAATATATAATAATTATTAGAAACCTGTTGGAAGGAAATATTCATAAAAATATTGGCACCCTGCAAAAGTTGAAGATTTGTCCATTTAAGAACTTTCACTCTCAAACACTTTTACTACAAGCATTGAAGGTTTAACCACATTGGAGAGGTTGGAGTTAGATCACAATAGCTTTTTAGGTCCTATACCATATACCATAAGAAGCCTCCTTTCTCTCACCTATATATATCTATCATGCAATTTTCTATCTGAAAAAATTCCTTCGTCTTGTCTTACTAAACCAAACTTTATACTATTTGAATCTCAACAATAAAGAATAATATGGAATCATTCTATAATCTACAACTATCATACTTAACACCAACATCTACCTATTGTAAAATAAACTCACGATAAACCCCTATTTTATTAGTTCAGTGTTGTTGAGCACTAATTTTTGATGAGATTAGTATGTCTTTAGGCTAATTTTAGAAGAATAAATCCATGTAACGGCTATATATAATATTATGTTATTTTCAAGTAGGCAGTTTTAATTTTATGTTTTTCATAGATATAGAATAATTGATTTATTTATATACAAGTATGTTCATATGCAATTTTAAATATACATTGTATTAGATCAATTTTTATTAAGAAAAATGAGAAAAAAAGATGAAAAATCAAAACATTCAATAGAATAAATGTGCTGGTTTGAATTTTATCCATTATGTATGACATATTAGTTGTTAGTTATTTATTATTTATATGATGTCTTTATTGAACAATGATGCATTTTATTTATGAAAAAAAAAAAAAAAAAAAAATTGGTATTAGAGCAAGGTTTGGGTTGTAATTTTTTTGTTTAAGATCTCTCTAACAATTGATTATGTTAAACTCTAACTCTCTTCTGATTTCAAAATTTAGGGTAAATGACTGCAATTATTTGACCATCAATACGATGACTCTTTTGACAAGGAAAGACTTATGGGAGTTTGTATAAACATGGTATGAAGAGCTAGTTGATTGGAGCACTGTTTCAACTAATGGAAAATAAGCCAAAAAGAACTCAAAAGATTTGTTTCATATCCAAACAACTCTAGATAAGAGTCTATTTCAAGGAATTGAAAGTGCAAGGACAACCAAGGATGCCTGGAAGATTCTAAAAGAAGATTACCAGCATAGTGAACAAGTCAAAGTGGTTAGGTTGTAAACTCTAAAGAGAGAATTTGAGAATGTAAGAAGTTGAAAGTAGGAGTGATTTATGCATAAGAGTGAAGGACGTGGTCAATAAAATGGATAGTCTTGCAGAAATGTTGAACAAAGAGGTTGTGGTGAAAAAGGTGTTAAGGTCTTTAACAACAAGGATGAGGATGAGGATGCTTCTCCATGAAATTCATTCATTTCATATGACAAAGTTGAAAACCATCCTAAATAGATTTGGTATCTAGATTCAGATTATTCCAATCACATGTCAAGGACTAATGAATTGTTTTCTAGAATGAATAGAAGTTTCAAAGCTAATATCAAATTTGTTGATGACAAATCTTTGGAGGTTGTAGCAAAAGGAACTGTGAAATTAAATACTATATAAGGTAATGAATGTATTAATGATATGTATTATACCTCAAAATTTAAAAAAAAAATTGTTGAGTGTTGAGAGCCATGTGAAAATAACTACAAGGTGGTGTTTGATGATAATAAATGTTCAATTTATGATAAGAATCAAGAAAATTAGGTTTTTAAAGTTTTGCCTACGTCTAATAATAGGATGTTCTCATTGAAGTTTGGAGAACATAGTACCAACATCGTTAATATGGCATATGATGATAACAGTTGGTTGTAGAATTTCAGCGATGGACACTTAAATTTTGAAAGTTTAAAATTAATAACATGACAATAATTGGTATGTGGTTTGCTAGATGTTGAAGAGCACAATGAGGTTTGTGAAGGTTGTGTTATGCAAGATAAAGGTTTCTAAAAGGTAGTGCATGGAGGGCTCGTCATCCGCTTTAATTAGTCCACTATGATATTTGTGGTCCTGTACAAACAAAAAATTTGGATAAGTCATCATATTTCATTACATTTATTAATAATTATTCATGAAAGTGTTGAATTGATTTTTTGAAAGAGAGAAATGAAACATTTTATAAAGACTATTGGATTATAAATTAAGTTAACTTATTAAAAACCACAACTTTCAAATACGTGTTATTATTATTATTATTATTATTATTATTATTATTATTATTATTATTATTATTATTATTATACATTGGAGAAAGGTCCCACTAGTGGTGCACCTATCAATGGTAGAACAAAGTTTTTGTTCAGGGGTGCTTTATTGATGAAACATATTAGTGTGTATAAACATTAAAGTGCACCAATAGTGGTGCATGTTATATCTAATACTTGTTCAAAATTTACTCTATAAAATTAAATATAACCAATCACATCTTGATAAATAAGATTTAAGTATTGATACCATAAAGTACAACTATTGGTATTTCGAAGGTTAAATTTTCATAATAGATTTTAAAAATTATATTTTATAACCTCTCATGATAAAAATGATTATATCATAAAATGTATAGTGATTTCGACATTCAAATCTTAGTTATAAATAATTAAGATAACATATTAAAATAGATAAATTTTCCAAAAATTAATGTGATATTATAACACCTTAATTTGATGTCCAAAATTAAAAAATAAACTACTAAAACCTTTCTTAATAATAGAATTTTTTTGATGAAATATATCTATATATTAACTTAACAGAAATATACAAATAATTCACAAAAAATTATAGGTGGTTTTTTTTAAAGAAATATATCTATATATTAACTTAACAGAAATATACAAATAATTCACAAAAAAATATAGGTGGTATGAGAGCATGCCACACAGTGACAGTAGGCAAAGCCTAGGAGCCAGAAACAAAAGTAGCACTAATAACTAGGCAAAGCTTAGGAACAAGTCACATAATAAAAGAGAACTTTACGCAATAAGAGCAAGGCCAGAATGTGGTGAATCCATATCACCCTGACCCCAACCCGAGCTTGGCAAGTCATTGCCATCTCGAATAGGCTTCCAGCCAGTAGCTTGAGCAGTGTCCTTGTCATCATCTTCTTCATGTCTAGAGAAACCCTAAGGAACTTGTCCAACACGTTCAATTGGCCTCCAGGTGGCGCCTCTCAAGCATCTGGATGCAGAGGAGGAGGAGCATCCCAACCATCCTGCCTAGCAGGGGAAGGAGGTGATGGCTACCACCCTTGCTGCTGCCCAAGAAGAGTTATGCAGTGCCATTGTGAGAGCAGTACTAGGAATGACTGTGACAATGCCCACCACGAGACCACGAGCCACTCTATCTTCCAGTCTGGGTTCTCTGAGCAGAGATGGTAAACCCTGAGCCATTGCACAAAGAACATCTCCCCAGTAAAAAAAGATATCCTAAAGATACCGAAACTCCATAACCACTTTATTGACTTGAACTTGAATCTACAACAACAATGTATTAAAAAATAAACTAAAAATAATATAATTTATTATAAAGCTCCATGATTCTTAATAGCTTTGAAACAACAATATGTTAAAATATAAACTAAAGAGAATATAATGTATTCTCACACATTAATAGCAGAGAAAGATGGCCCTTATTGGAGGCCAATTTCCCACGTGATTTGGCATTGTTATATTACAAGTTGGGCTTCTTTGAACGCCAGTCAAACAAAACGTTGAAGGATCCCTCATCCCCATTATCCCCTTCCACCAAGAATCCGCATCCCCATTCTCAATCCCATCCACTCCTTTAAAGTGAGCAATATTATAACATTAAAATGCACTGAGCTCTCATTAATAAACGTATTTTATTCTGACAATTAATGACAGTTTTTTATATATTAAAAAAATTAATATAATTTGTACAATTCATGAAGAGAGTGGAGGCTACTAGTTTACTGTGTGGCGAACCATACCAACGCATTAATCCACCTTAACAAAGTCTATAAAAGCTCATGCTTCTACTGCCGGGTTTCCTACATCTAAATGCTTTTTTCTGCAACCTGCATTCCATTACTTAGCTCATATGGCGAAGAAAATAAATGTGTTTGCGCTGCTTCTTTTGATGATCATATGCTTATTATCAACGTCGCAAAGGACGGAGGCTGCTGCGGAAGAAGACAGGGCTGCTCTTCTCCAATTCAAAGCGTTATTTTCTGAACTCTACTCTGAACTTTTCAGCTCGTGGAGAGGAAACGATTGCTGCAAGTGGGAGGGTGTGCGTTGCGATGAGGAGAGCGGCCGAGTGGTGCAGCTGATTTTGTACCAACACGAAGACAACATCCCTGTCTACATAAGCCAATTCCAATCCCAATCCCAGTCCCAATCCCAGCCCGTAGTTAACCTCCCTTTCCTCGAAAGTGTCCAAATTTCCAATGTGGATCTAAGCCAATTCATTCTCTCCTTCATTTTAAAGCAATCATCCCTCCGAGACCTCGTTTTAAGGAACAACAAGCTTGCTGGCTCCTTTCCCCCCTCCTTTGCCGCACTTCCCAACTTAGAATCTATATCCATTACTAGAAACCCGTTGGGGGGCAAAATTCCTGAAGATATTGGCAGCCTTCAAAATTTGAGGCAATTGTTCCTTCAAGAACTTGCACTCTTGGGCACTATTCCTGCAAGCATTGGAAATTTAACCAAATTGGAGATGCTGCAAGCAGATCACAATAGCCTGTCAGGTCCCATACCATATGCCATAGGAAGCCTCCTTTCCCTCACCTACATAGAGCTATCGCACAATTTTCTGTCAGGTAAAATTCCTTCCTCTCTCGTCTTGCTAAACCAGACTTTAGATTATTTGAATCTCAACAATAACCAGTTAGAGGGCATCATTCCACAGTCTATAGGTGCCATGATAATTTCCAGGATGTACCTGTCGGGAAATAAGCTCACCGGAAATATCCCTAGTTTCCCAAGTTCCTCCGCTTTGACGTACTTAGATCTGTCCCACAACAATCTTACAGGAACTATTTCACCCACTCTGGGGACCATGAAAAGGCTAATGTCCCTTGACCTGTCCTACAATAAGCTCACAGGGGAGATCCCTGCTTCCTTGGGAAGTGGCGGCATGCTAGCTTTTCTCAACATCTCAAACAATGGGCTTATAGGCACTATCCCGGAGTCCTCATGGCAAGGTTATTCTCTAACCAGTGTTGATCTCTCCAACAACAAGCTCACGGGTACATTGCCAATTGCCCCCAACATATACACTCTGTGGAGTCTTAATCTGTCTGGAAACAGATTGTCCGGCCCACTTCCAGAGCTACACCGGCGTACTTTTATCAATTATCTTGATTTGTCTTACAATAAGTTGAAGCTTTCTACAATCCCTCGCTGGATTATGCACAACGACATTTACAATCTTCGGTTGGCCGGCTGTGGTATTTCTATGAGTCTCAAGGATTGGAAGCCTGTTAGGCTTGAAAATTATACGGCCCTTGATCTCTCCGACAATAATATCACCGGGAACCTGATTGATTCCATTCCCAGGATGACAGCATTGCAATACTTAAAGCTTTCAAATAATCTGGTGCGAGGAAACGTTCCTTCCTCCATTGGAAAGCTGAAGAACCTGCAAGTTTTGGATCTTTCTAAAAATGGACTAACTGGGAGGATTCCTGATGAGTTGATCCAGCTCAAGCAGCTGACAGAATTCAATGTGAGCTACAACCATTTGTGCGGAAAGATTCCAGGCAAATATCCAATGAATTCATTTCCAGATTCTTCCTATTTTCACAATGACTGTCTTTGCGGACCGCCACTTCCTGTTTGTAGTTGATCTGCATAGAAAAGTCATTTTCTATTGTTAGGACTCTTTGGTTTGACCTCTTCTAGTTTGTAGTAGGTATTATTAATAAAGATTGGGTTTTGTAAGTGTTTTATTTATTATTTGTAATTATTTCATATGTATAAAAGAGGTAGTTATTATTTTTTGTATAATAATTTAAATAAAAAAATTGTGTAAGAGAAAAAATTATTTATTAAATATTTTTTATTAAGTAGTGTTCAAATGAAATTGTCCCCTTATATTTTGTAATGAGATTTTATTATTTTAATATAATATTATTATTCTCTTTTCATTTAATATATTTTGCTTATATTACTATTATTATATAAATTTGTTTACAAACAAATAAATGTGAAGTTTCTTGATAAAAACATTGTTCATCAAGACAACTTTGTGCTTTGATATATTTAAAATAATAAAATTAATATATGTTTTTTCTTTGTTGCATCTCTTTAGGATTATTAATAAGCCACTTCAAATTTAGAACTTGTATACATGAGAACTAAAGTTTTTAAATTGGAAAAAGTGGTAATGGAAGAGATAATAATACTGGTAAGCTCGTCATGTCAAACATAAAGATTTTGAGAGACGAAATATTTGTAATA
Organism: Torreya grandis; assembly: GCA_037957365.1. Lineage (NCBI taxonomy): Eukaryota > Viridiplantae > Streptophyta > Pinopsida > Cupressales > Taxaceae > Torreya > Torreya grandis. Next base: position 456,309 of record JARHVA010000003.1, on the reverse strand, counting down.
GAGGAGAGAATGATTTAACTCATTAATTTATTGGAAATAACAACCATTTGGAGAAAAGAGAGTGCATTGCTCCATATTAATCAACAATTGTAAGAAGTTTTTTTTACAACATAAAAATGAACTATTTGATGGGAGATCTATTATTCTTGTTGGTGATTTGGGTCAACACCCTCCAATTCAAAATATACCAATGTATACTAGAATATCATATGGTTAAATCTTTTAACAAATGCTCAATATTGTTATTACATTATATACAAAATTTCATAAAAAATACTACAATCTATGTTAGGTAACTTTCAGAAATCTACTATTTAATGTGTGAAACCCTAAACAAAAATTTGAAGATTAGAATTTATTAATGTTTCAAACTAATGGCTATTTGTCTTTTCAATAAAAACTTCCATTTCATTTATCATCTCACTTAATAAAATGAATACTTTAGTTTCAACACATATCAAAGAAATATTAAAATCATTAAGTATTCCAATAGCAAATAGTAGATTAGAACATACAATATAAATGAATTTTGGAGATCTATATGATAAGTAATTAGATACTGATATTATTTTATCTAAAGGACAACAAATTAATGTCATATTCATTTTGTATATTGAGTTTGGGTTATTTTATAGTACTCCTAAAAAAAACTCATGTTATAGTTTATATAACTAGTACTAAATCACTTGAACTGCCAATGTTTATGGTTGTGAACATGAAAAATTATATAAGTTTAGCATAGGATTCAATAAATACTCATAATGTGTCGATCCCTCCCATAATTTGAGTTTTTATTGTATTATCAAAAGTCTATTCTTATAATACTTTTATAATCACCCCTTTTTTCTTTTGATTGATATGCAAAAATGGAAGATGGTGCATGCATCTATGCTCTTTTTTTTTTTTTTTTTTAAAGAAGAAGAAGAGAAGAAAAAAGAAAATAACTGTGTTTTTTGTCAATCTCTCTCTTAATTAAATCTTAGATATTTTGCATCCATTACTTTTATTTATTTTATTCATTGATATCTCTTAATTATTTAGAAAAATAATCAATTTTAAAATTCTCCGTATTATGATTTATTAAAAAAAAAAAATCATATCTTACCTCCTTTCTTTCTCAAACTATTAAACAAAACTTATTTTTTTATTATTAAAATTTGCATTAATCATCTTTTATTGCATTTTTTTTAATTTAAATTATTTCGCCATTAAAAAAAAAACAGCACGACGGACATGATCTTGATAACCTTGTAACACTAATATGAAAAACAGTAGACTAAAGAGAATATAATCTATTTTGACATATCAATAGGAAATGAAAATGACCCCTGGACTAGATGCTTAACGAAATGACTTGAGGCCAATTACCCACGTGATATGGCATTACTAAATTACAAGTTGGCTTCTTTGAACACCGGTCAATTAAATGCTTTTGGAGGAAGCACTCATTCCACATGCAGATGAGCGTGAGTAAATTTTATTTTAAAATACACTTGCTAATATACTTGTATTGATTTGAGAAAAATTCAAAATTGAAAAACAAAAAATAGATATTTGAGAATTTTCAATAGATTAGATGTTTAATAAACATCATTCAGAGAGATGCATTTGAGGAAGCATTTATTGTACTTTTATATGAGTAAATTTTATAATAATATTTACTTGTTTATATATTTTTATTGTTTTGAAAAAATATAAGTCTAAAAAATATTTATTTAGTAAAAGTTATAATTTATTTATATTGATAGGTATTTTTTTATTATAATGAGCCTTTTGTTTTGTATCTAATAGATGGTTTACATTTGAAGTTGAAGGATGAATGTGATCATATATTTTTGTTGGTGACATGTGGTGTAGGGTAGTTGTCTCATGCTCTAGGGTCGGATGCTTATCGATGAGGATATGTTGGTCTGCAAATATTTGGGTAATATTTATAGAAAGGTGGACAGTTAATAAATTGAAACAATAGTGCAAGTACATTTTGCCACACTGATAATTATGTTCTATGGACATTTATTTACTACATTCCATACCATTCAATAATCTAGTGCGAGAAAACATTCCTTCCTGCATTAGAAAGATGAAGAACCTGCAAGTTTTGGATCTTTCTAAAAATGGACTGACAAGGAGGAACCTGATGAGTTAATCCAACTCAAGAAGCTGGCATAATTCAATGTGGGATACAACCATTTGTGAATAAAAATTACTAACAAATATCCAAATAATTCATTTCCAGATTTTGCGTATTCTCACAATGATTGTCTTTGCAGATCACCACTTCTTGTTTGTAGTTGATCTGCATAAAACTCCTTCGTTATAAATCTTGTAGTTTGCATAAAGTATTATTCATAAATGCTCAAAATTTTAAGTCATTTCACTTACTATTTTTAATAGGAAAGGTCATCTATTAAAAAAATATATTTTGTATTGAGTTGTGCTTATATAAGGTTGTCCCTCATACCTTGTAGTGAGTTTCTATCATTTCAATATAATATTGTTATTCCCTTTTCATTTAATACATTTTGATTATATTTCTATTATTATATAAACTTGTCTATAAGCAAGTAGATGTAAATTCTCTTGTAAAAATAGTGTTCACTAGGCAATTTTAGTGATTTGTGTATTGGAAGTAATAAATTTAATATATTCCCCTTGTTGCTTCTCTTCAAAATTTCTAACAATCCACTTCAAATTTAAAACTTGTATTAGTGAGAAATAAATTTTTTATGTTAGAAAGAGTGGTATTGGAAGAGATAACAAAGCCAACAAGTATTGTATATAAACTAAGATTGGCATCCCTTGAACCATCTACATATGTAATGGTTCAATTTGATAACTACACAGGGATTCTTTTTATTGATGCAACTCCAACTACAATTCCAATCACCTCTATACAAAAGGCTCTCATGTGTCAGTTAACTTTGAAATTGGCATAAGGATTTATAATCTACAAATCACAAGGATTAACACTTGACAAAGATACATAGCATAAGACTTATAGAAAGCCAAGGTTTGACATTTATTGTTATATCACGTGTCAAGGCATTACACAAATTGAGGATCACACTATCTTTCACATGCGACCGGTTTGAGAGATTGAAGAATTCAAAAAGAACAGACGAAGAAAAAAGAATTCAATTTTTAGAGAATCAAATTTATATAATTTGATTTTTTTTAAATTATATTGCTTATATATGTCACATATGTGTTTTTCTCTATTTCCAATTTTTAAATCAAATGCATATAGTTTGAATATTATAAACTTATTGTTATACTACTTATGTGTATCAAATTTTATGTTGCTCTATATTTCCTATTTTAATATTGCATCTCCAACTACAATTCCAATCACTCCTATACAAAGGGGTTGTGTGTGTCAGTTAATTTTGAAATTGGCATGGAGATTGAAAATCCATAAATCATAAAGGTTAACACTTAACAAAGCTATAATTGATATACAATATACAGAAAGATAGGGTTTAACATGTGTTGCTATATCATGTGTCAAGTCATTACATAAATTGAGAATTACATTATCTTTCACATATGGTTGGTTTGAGAGATTGAAGAATGGAAAAGGAGTATAAAAAATAAATGAGAAAGACCAAATAATTAAATTGTTAGAGGATCAAATGTATACAACTTGAATATCATAAACCTATTATTAGATTGCTTATATATATCATGTATATGTGTGGCTCTCTATTTTCCATTTTAATAGCAAATGTATATAATTTGAATATTATAAACTTATTCTTATACTCTTTATATATACTAAATTTTGTGTTTGTTCTCTATTTTCCATTTTAATATTGTATTAAATATTTATATTAAATATGTTTTATTGAACAATAAATATTTATCATTACTTTACATTGCAGTTAATGCTACTAACATACATATCTTAGATAAATTTATGTAAAATATGCCAATAGATATTATTCTTGAGATACCTATATCATATTAAAATTGTGATATTAGTGGAACAGGGACCTCGAGAATGATATATATTGGTATATTTTACATAAATTTATCTAAGATATCTATGCTAGTTTGTATTTTTCTCGCTGTCATTTGGGGTTTATATTTGATTTAATAGATTTTATTTTTATTTATATGTTTAATTTTTTTCAACCATTATGTCAGTTGTCTTATAGGTATTTTTAATTTTTTAGCTTTAATTTAATTAAAATTGAACACACTCACTCTATTATAGCTCTTCATCCCCTGAATGCCACTGTAAGAATGCCTTATTGACATTGTGTGTGCATGTGTGTGTGTGTGTCCCTTGCTTTAATCATATATTGGGTAGTTTTTCAATAGAAAATACATATTGCATTGATATTATGACTTCAATTATGTATTAGGTAGTTGTTCGATAGAAGCTATAGATTATATTGATATATATGACATGTCACTTAATTTATATATGTATCTAGTCAAACTTCTTCAATTTCATTTTTTGAAATACCTAATCATCACCCATTACTATCACCTCCTAACTCACCTTAAAATCTTTCAACACTTACATATTTTTTTATGTAAATAATTTCTTCGAAAAACTTCTAACATCATCTTGATAACTTGATAAGAATAATGTAATAAATAGTAGACTAAAGATAATATAGTCTATTCCCACACTCTAATAGGAGATAAAAATGGCACTTGGACTAGATATTTAATGTACATAGAAGCAAACCAAAAAGCATATTTCCCACATGATTTGGCACTACTGTATTACAGGTTGTCTTCTTTAAACACCAATCAAACAAATGCAATTGGAGGAAGAACTTATTACAATTTCACATTAGTGTGAGTAAATTTTAAATTAAAATACATTTTATGATATACTTTTTATTTTTTTGAGAAAATATACAGTTGAAAAAATATTTATATAATAAAAGTTGTAATTTAATTTATATTAATATCATAGCTTCTCACACTGCCCACCACTACACATTGAAGAGTCACTCATCCCCATCCACATCATTGATTATGTGATTTTAGGGAATATAATATCCCTTTATATTATCCATAGGGTAACCAACATGTTGACATTTTAAGCTCTTCACTTGTTTACTGCATGGTGAATCTGACTATGAATAAATACCCTATTACCTGCCTGGTTTCTTTTTTCACCTTACACTCCATTAGTTCATATGGAGAAGAAAATAAATGTGATTGCACTTCTTCTTATTATTTTGATGATATGCTTATTATCAACATCACAGAGGAGGGACACTGTTGCTAAACAAGATAGGGTTGTACTTCTCCAATTTCTTATAGTAATGGATAAACTTCCATATGCAAGTACAAGACAAACAAAGTTATTATGAAAAAATAATGCAATTTTTTTTATACTCGATAAGGTTTTTAGACAACAAAGTTAAACTGAAGAATAAAAATGGTTTCAATAACTTCTAACAAATCTAAGAGACTCCAATCCAACCATAGAAGATTGGTAGTTGTTGATGACTAGAATGGATGCTTCACTTGAAATAGTTGAAAATAATGATTTTAACAAACATATGCATTTATTTACAACAAATGAGAATGTGCATCAATATAATAAGATAAAATTTTATGCATTGAAAAACTTGTTGCTTAAAGCATTACAATAAGAGGACAAAACAATAATGGTGCAGGATTGGATGATGAACAATTGGAAGATGAATTATTGGTTGTTATTAGTACAATGGTGATGCTCACTACAAAGGTATGGATAAAATCTTATATTTTCAATGAAACACTTATATATGTTCGAAGAATTGTATATAAACTAAGGTTGGCACCCCTTAAACTACCTACATATGTAATGGTTCAATTTGATAACTATACAGGGATTATTTTTGTTGATGAAACTCAAACTAAATTCCAATGACCCTTATATAAAGGGGTCAAATGTGTGAGTTACCTTTGAAATTGGCATGAGAGTTGACAATCTACAAATCATAGGGACTAACACTTGAAAAATCCATAATTTATATAGGATTTATAGAAAGTCAATGTTTGAAATTTATTGTTATATCATGTGTCAAGTCATTAGATGGATTGAGGATCACATCATCTTTCACATGTGGCTAGTTTACGAGATTGAATAATTGAAAAAGAGCACTAAAAAGAAAATATGCAAAAAAATACTTTAATTGTCAAAGGATCAAATGTATACATTTTGAATATCATAAAGTTGTTTTTATACCACTTATATATAGCATACATATGTTGCTATTTATTTCTCATTTTAATATCAAATGCATATAGTTTTAATAACATAAACTTATTATTATACTACTTATGTATATAAAATTTTGTGTTGCTCCCTATTTTCCATTTTAATATTACAAATCCAACTACAATTCCATTCACCCCTATACAAAGGGGTCATGTATGTCAATTACCTTTGAAATTGGCATGGGGATTGACAATCCACAAATCACAAGGGTTAGCACTTAATAAAGCCATAATTGATATATGACTTACATAAATACAAGGTTTGATATTTGTTGCTATATCATGTGCTAAGTCATTACATGGATTGAGAATTGCACTGTCTTTCACATATGGCCAGTTTGAGAGATTGAAGAATGGAAAAGGAGTAGAAAAAATAAAATGGGAAGAACAAATACTACAATTGTTAGAGGATCAAATGTATACAGTTTGAATATCATAAACCTATTGTTATACTACATATATATCATATAAATGTTGCTCTTTATTTTCCATTTTAATATCAAATGCATACAATTTGAATATCATAAACTTATTGTTATACGAAATTTTGTGTTGCTCTATATTTCAAGGTTGATGTCAGAAACTAGACAATTTGAATATCAGAAACTAGACAATTTTGTGTTGCTCTATAACAATAAGTTTCTGATATTCAAATTGTTTGATATTCAAGGTTGATGTAGAAATTGTCTAGTATACAAAAATGTATTTTTAAAATTAGAAATTAATTTTGTATAATGTAGTCAAATATGTATCATGTCAAGGTTGATGTCAAAGGTGATTAAGGATAGATAGTAGTATGTAATATGTCAAGGCACATAAGAGTGTTGTTGTGAGAATGGAAGGTACAGGTCATGGAAGATGTTTGAAGACAACTAATGTTTGCATAAGAAGCATAGTGTTTGAAGAGGTTTGTACAAGTCATTGATGTCATAACATGAAGAGTTTCAAGGTGAGCCATGTAACAAGAGATAATTTGAAGGAAAGAGAGAATTTAAAGGCAACTAATGTATTATGGTTCATGAAGGCACAAGTCAAGATGTCAAAGGTGTTCAGGTGCATGAAAGAGAGATGTCTACTCATATGAAGCTTGGTCATGTGGATTTAGGTCTATATGAGGCTTTGAAAGTTTGTTTTCATCAGAAAAAGGATGGTGTAGTGATATGAATGAGGTGTAATGTCTTATATCTACTTGGTTGATATTTTTTTAAGGTCATGACATGGAAGGAACAGGTCCAGACATCAAGTGTTTAAGTAGCCTAAGCCTAGTCATGGCATGAAGAGACCTTATGAGAAGGTTTGAGCATGGTGGCTTGGTGAGATGAGTGCACATAGGCATGAGTGGTTATATGAGGTTTTTTTAACATGTATTTGAGGCAATAGAACACTCATGAGAGTTTTAGGATGAGCCTACAAGGGTAGGACCTTCAGTCTAGGTCTGCATCTAGGCCTCTCTTAAACCTTGCCTGGCCTAATGAGGTATGATAATATGTTGTCAATGAATGTGAAGAATGTATGGTAGTATTTAAGAATGAAATAGTTTTTATGGCATAAGAGTGAGATGTTGATCATGATAGTGAGGTGTTGAGAGCATGAAAAGAGGCGTGAAGATCAGTTCAATGCCTAGTAAGGTATGAATACTATGGTGTAGAGAGAGAATGTAGCCTAATGGGGTATCGATATCATTTTACAAGGTAATTATGAGTATGTTATTATTTATAAATATGATTCAAGTTTTTTTAGGCATGTGCATGAAGATTTAGGTTCTAGATTGAAGGACAAGGCATGAAAATTTATTTGGAAGTCTCTCGAGTGCTCAAAATGAAGGGTTCTTAACCCAAGAAAGATTTTCTTTTGCTCATTAGCTCGTAAAAAATTTGCATGGTAACCTAAGAATGTCATGGTAGATTATGAAGGGTCCTAGCTCGAAATTTTAGGCATTAGTTTTTGGATTGAGAACCTATGCTTTATGAATGATCGTTAAGAGTGAAAACAGGGTTAAACCCTCTTAGATACCTAATAAAGACCCGATGTTGAAGATGTTCATCAAAAGTGCTCAATATGGATTGATTCTATCAATTAATATATTGGATCTTGTAATGGACTCTTCAAGGTACCTCCAAGTGGTATTGGTTAGAGAGGGGAGAGAGAAAATGTTGAGTTACAGGCTTGTTTATGAAGAAGTTATTGTAGAAGTCAAAAGTTACATTAGACATAGTAAGAAAATGGATGGAGAAAGAAGGTATAGACTCATGTTTCATGTCATTAATGTTTTTTGGATATTTTATATCCCTCAAGTGTGCTAAACTGATCATCTAAGTTAGTCAGTTGTTAACAAGCCTAATGGTGCAAATAGTAAAAAACCCAAGCAATAGTGAGAAGATGAATTGAAATGTGTTTTCATGATAAAATGATGAAACTAAGTGCATATATATGTTTTTCAAGACTTTTAAGACATGTTCATGTTTGGTATATGTTTTTAAGGTTAGTGAATATGGTGAAAAGGTTACTAAAAATTTGACCTATCTGGTTCAGAGAAGATAGTGAGATATAAGGTCATGAGATTGGTATGAAAGACCAATATTTTCCATTAAACCATATGATATTTCTATTTGAGGATGATATGGAGATTTCATAGGATCATATACATGAATCATAAGTCATGGAAAGTTTCTATACAAGTTTTGGAGGTCTAAGTCACCATGATTGGTCTTTAAGGTAAACTGGCAGTTCTAAGTGAGTGAGTCTTAGAGATGTTCTTGAAGCCTTATCTTCTGAGTGGAAGTGTCTAGTGCATTTAATGATGATCTTGAGGTCATTTATACTATGTATATATACTTAGCTGATCATATTTGAGTGTCTTAATTATGTTTGGGCTTCATTTTTGCATGACAATTTTTGAGGCACATAGGCCTGATAGGACAATTTATCCTAAAGAAGGTTTCAAGGTATGACTAAAATACATAGGTCTAACCAAGCATGTAGGAGTTTAGTAGAGGTATATTTATAAGTGGTATAATGGTTTTCAAGTGTTGGATATATCCATCTGGGCACAAGATAATCAATTTTTGGTATTAAGAGGTAGACCTAATGCAAATAGGTCTCCATGACACCTAAAAGGGAAATGAGGCCAAATTAAGTCATGACAGATGAAAAGGGACTCAAATATCATTTTATTCATGTCCACAAGATGTCTTAATACCTATTATATGGTCAACCTAAGAGGTTAAGGGTGTATGACCGACTAAGTGGTATATGAACAATGAATGGTGTATATACAAAGTAGTTTTAGGCCTATTTGGCAAGAAAAGAGTAAATGAATGAAATAGAAGATTGAATAATAGAAGGATGTCTTGTATACCATCATATGGTTGTAGATAAATTGTCTTGAAAATATAACAAGATTTCTATGTATATAAATCAAGGTCATATGACCTAATCAGTCTTGAAGAGACTTAGTGAAGCAAAGAAGCCTAGAAGGTAGTTTGAAAGGGTTAAAGAGTGTGAATAGCTAAAGAAGGTGATCATCATCTATTGTGTAAGAAACAAGGTGTCTTAAAGGTGATCTAAGCAATCAGGTGGCTGAGTTGGTGTCTCTTTGCAAGTGGGTGCTTGCTAAAGCTTAGACAAGTGGGTGCTTGGTTAGTTGGGGTTGGCACTCCATGTAGAGTTGGTGCTTCACTAAATTTGGTTTTTATTTTATAAGATTGTAGTCCATTTACAAATATCAATGGGTTTTCTTCCCCTTGAGGTTTTCCCATATATGTGATGTGTTCTTATGTTTCATGCTTATGTGGATAGTTGCTTATGTTTGCTATATCTATATGTTTGTTTGAATGGTTCATGATTGCTTAAGTGTAACTGAAAGAGAGGTTTTGAAGACTAATTCACCACCCCCCCCCCCCTATTTCAATTATTTTGTTTTCAATAAGAACAAGTGGTATTTGTATGTGATTAAAGGGTGTCATAAATAAAGTAATGTTACTCTTATGCATGTTACACTAACATGGAGTTTTAAATCATTTGATTCATTTTTACATTTTAAATGTTGTGTTATTGTTCTAAGGGTAAAACCTAAGTTGCTTTTACCAATTCAAAATCATTGGAGGCCTTTTTTTTTTAGTGGTTACAAATATTTTCTATTATCTACCACTATTACATAAATGAAATGGTCTTAAAAGGGTTAAGTGGTACACTAGGGATTCATGTTAGAATTTGTGAATGATAATTAAATTTATTAAGGCCATTCCTAGTTACCACGGGTAGATGAAACAATTATGTATTTGACTTCATGAAACATGTTGGAATCAGATTAACACACACAAATATTGATGTTAGAAAATGGATAACATAACATTATAAGTCCAAAAAAAATGTGGGTTGTGATAGAGACACATATTTCCTACATGTGCCTTGTTATTTTTTCTTAGATAGTGACACATGATAATCCATTCTTGATGATATGGAATTGATACATATCAAATAAAATGAGCCAATTTGGGCTCCTAACCAAGGTACCACACACATTCCAGATGGGTGAGCCAAGTATTGGGATAGGACTGAAGGCCCCATCATCTATTAAGCTTGTCAAAAGCTAGGGTGAAAGGACTCATCACCTAATACATGAGCCTAGGAGATTAGGATTTAAAATGAATATCACAGTTCCACCTCCAGTCTTTCCACCATTGCCTAGGAGGCTGAAGTCTAAGCTTATGGAGCATAACATCAAGAAGTAATTCCTGAATGCGAAGGATGGAAGGTAAGTCAACATTATTTAATTGAACTTTGCTTTTCAAATCAGGTCAAGGGATCCAATCTTTGGGGGTAACCAAATCACAAATAGTGTGAATTCCTTTACAAAATAATCGTAGTGCTTTAATACTAGGTAACTCAACTAGGCGAATATAAGAACTGGTGAGAATAGAAGACCGACATAAACTATGATCATGAAAAGATAACCATATATGAAATCTATCCCCTACCCTTTTCAAGTGGGGTTTGACTACTTCAAAATCCTTCCAAATATTTTTGACCACAAAAGAACTTGTAATCTTGATTGGCAAAGTAGTGATGATAAGGGATTGAAATCCAATATTCTTCTAATTAGTTTTGCCATAGGGAGAACTTAAGGAGATACAATGGTGGAGGAGGATTTTCCATTACTCATTTTCCTCAATGGGTTGAATAACACATTTAGCACACAAGGCCATAATTTGTTGATAAGTTTCAATTATGCCCATGCCACCTTTATCACGATAAAGGTAAAAAATATCTCAAGCCACCTGATGAAAACCCTAGGCCTTGTTAGAATTGGCCCAAAATAAATCATGGAGATGCTTAGCTAGACTATCATAAGAGGCTTTGCAGGGGGGCCAACATGAGGAGTAGTAGACATGAGTGGCTACCAAAATATTGGTGCAAATCTAGAATTGCTCACTAGAGAGGGGCTTAGTGATCCAATATTTAATTTTCCTTTCAATCCCATTGAGGACATATTTCTAAAGCTCAGAAGGTGACCTATCAAAAGTGAAGGGGATGGCCAAGAGCTTAAATTATTCCCCCTGAGTGATCCACTACCAATTAAACTTTTTGATCCACTCAGGCACTGACATCATGATTTGTTGGAAGCATGAGGTTTTCCTCCATTGAAGGTTGGAGCTCAAATCCAAACAAAAGGTATATGGACATTGCATAACTTCAGTAAAAGTGGCCTCTTGCTCTTCAAGTGTGAGAAAGGTGTCATCTGCAAAGTGGCCATTGATAAGCTGAGAGGTGTGATTGAGTAAAATAATTCCATGAACAAGCCATTTTGAGGTCTTATATTCCAAAAGGTTTCCCAATGATTTAGCATTAAGAACATATAGCACTAAAGTAAGTGGACACCCTTATCGAATAGAGTGTTAGGGTTCTATCCCTGCAGTCTTATAACCATTAATAGTGAGGTAGGCAGAGGCATAATGAAGCAAGGTATGTATAGGCCCAATAAAATAAGGACCAAATCCAAGAGCCTTGAGCATGGAAAGATTAAAATGCCACTCGATCTTATCATAAGACTTTTTTAAATCCAGCTTTAGAAAAATGACTCTTTGTAGAGAAGAACGAGCCTAGGCCATGCCCTCCCAGACAATAATAAGATAATTAAAGATATACCTCCCTCTAATAAAACCTATTTATTTTGGTCTAATAATGGCATGTAAGATTAGTTGGACATGGTTGGTGAGGGCTTTGGCGAGGATATTGTAAGAAACATTTAGTAAGGTTATCGACCTATAACTCATGAGAAGTTCAGGATCCTGTCTTTAGGGATAAATTTGATGTTTCTTGATTGATCATGGGCCAAGAGACTGATTCTGTAGGGCCTCTTTATAGACCTGTAACAAGTCAGGGCTAGTGAACTCCCAAGTGGCTTTGTAAAATTCTCAAGGGAAGCCATCAAGGATGGGGGCTTTGTCATTGCTCATATAGTTTAAAGCTTTTGTAAGCTCCTACAAGATGAGTGAGGCATCACATAGCCACTGATCCATAGATTTGATCTTGTAAGGCATCACTTTGAGGAAATTCTGAAAAGCATGGGACCTCTTAGCTGTAAAGGGTTGGGCATGGAAAATTTACTGGTAATGCTCTAAAAAGGTTGAGGAGATATCAACTTGGGAGGTGAGTCAAGATTGAGCCACTTGGATGGATTCAATTTGCCCATGACCCTGCTTAGATTTCATTGCTTTGAAGAACTCCTTAAAGGCTTTGTCACCAATTTTGAGTCAAAGTACAACTAAGGTTGAAGTTGGGTGCCTCTAGATGCATGACTATCCACTATCTCAAGGTAGTGTTTGAAGGAGGAAGTCAACCTTTGAAGTTGAATATTGAAAGGATCAGTCTTGAGGGAGGCAAAGACCCATTTGAATTCTTGGATTGTAGCCTCCTCTAAATGCTTGTGAATCCAAGAGACATGTTTATTGTGGTTGTAAAGGAAAGAGGTGATGCAAAGAATAGTTTCATTCCATAACTCAATCTAGTTGGTGGCATATGGGGGCCATCGGGCCAGGTCCCAGATTTAGTGGATGAGTCAGATGGTGATAGCATGACTCAACATAGAAGAGTTGAGAAAAAATTGATCACGTAGCACCTTGTACTGCCTAGAGGTCCATTCTAATTTATAGGAAATGGGCAAGTGGTCTGACAAGATAATATCTGAGTGGAAATTGATAGGCTAGCCATCAATGCTAGAAAATTAAAAAATGTTTCACTCTGATAGCATAAAACAGTCTAACCATTTGAGCACATGGTGGTCCCCAGTTTGGTAGTTGGACCACGTATATCAAGATGTGGTATTAAAAGTTTGTCATCAATGAAAGGATCTTCCAACCCCCATTTATTTTTAAAATAGTACCAAGTCACATGCTCACCAACACACCAATGCATAGGGAGGGCCCTAGCTTTGTCTTGGTGGTGTTCAATCATAGTAAAATCACCGCACATAAGCCACATGGTAGGAAGTATCCCATCTACCAATAAACGCTAGAGTAGGGAGCAGTCAGGGCCATGATTAGGAGCATAGATGTTGAGGGTACCAAAAGGATAGCCATCAATGTCAAGAATAATCTAGATCACCCAATGTGATGGGTCATCCCCCATGGCAATAATGCCAGAGGAGACTTTAGGAGTAACTAAGATACATGCGCCACCACATCCTGCCTCATGCAAGGTGGTGACTTGGGTGGCATCTAACCAAATACTTTATAAAGTCATCTGGAGGAGAAAACCATAAATCTTAACTTTCTGTAGACAAAGAATGTCTAGAAAACCAATTTGATGACACACAACTCACATAGAGTATTTATGGGTAGACTCTGTAATACCCCTTACATTTCATGATAAGACATTCATAGGGAGGTGTCATCCATTTGAAGCTCCCCTTGCCCATCCTCAAAATCCACCAACACTGCAAAGTTATTGTGTTGGTGAGGTCAAGTAATTCTGCTGCCTGCAATGTAGCAACGTTTGGCATCATGCTCCTCTTGAGGAGAGTCATCACCCTTGCAAGGTGGGTTACGAGACCAATGGGAGAATAAACCACTGGTTGAGTGAACCTTAACCATACGCCTCCTAAAAATTCTAGGAGGTCAGAGAAATGCTTTGAGGCTTAGGAGGATCCGGGATGGAAGGGGGTGACAAAGAGGTCCCCTCCAAGGGTGTGATAATTGGAGGAAAATCCTCTTGAGGTGGCAGTTGGGGCATGCTTTAAGGCTTAGGGCTCAATGCTCATTTGAGAGTAACTATGGTTTAGCCATCACTTTGGTCTTTTGGTTTTGGTTTCTTAGACTGAGGAGGCTTGGGATGACCCATGCAAGGACAATCCTTGATGTGGTGGTCCAAGGCCTGACAATGAAAATAAGTGTTGGGAAGGTTGAAATACACAACCTTTTGTGACTATTCGGTCTCCCCAACCTGGATTTCAATGAATTCCTTCCACTTTTTGGAGAGGTCAACCTCTACACATACCCGCTTATTAAGGCAGGGAAGAACCACTTATTTGGTTCAATCATAACCACGCATCTTATGAGAACGATTTGGGGGATAAAATCCCAAAGGTGAAGTAGCAAATTAGGAAGTTCAACTCAAACATGGACACGAAGGGTGGCATTGTCAGAAACCTTAAAATCCCAAGACCAGGGAGACAAAATTATAAGCTAGTTGGAAAGGAACCAAATATTGGAATTTGCAAGAATCATCAGAGTTTCAGAGGACTCCTTAAAGGTAAACAAGAAAAAAACTTTAGTAAGGTTGCAGATTCCAAAGACATGGACCCCTAGTGGCTACCAATGGTTGTGGACCTAGTTGTAGAGGTAATCCTCTAAGGGGATGCAGCGAATAAAGTGAGTAATAATAAAATAATTTTCATATCATTTGTAACATTATTCAACAACAGCAGCAAGAATACTTACCTTTGAAAAGGAGGGGGCAAAGGGATTACCTTGTCATAAAAATTCAAAACAAAATTTCAAGCTCGTTTCGGTACCATTAACTCTGTCTCTTATATCAATAGATGCAATAGAGTGCAGAAAAACCATAAATAAAAGTTTGTCACCCAAAAAACAACACACCGAATGTAATTAATGCATTACAACCCTAATAAATCTCGTAAGCTTTACAATATAACATAAAGAGCCCAAAAACATAAACAAATAGATGCAAACCATGAAAAACTCTAACAAAACGATTTTTCTTCTTGATAACTTTAAAACAATAATATATTAAAGACAAGAGTAAAGAGAATATAATATATTCTCACACATTAATAGCGGAGAAAAATGGCACTTATTAGAGGCCAATTTCCCACGTAATTTGGCATTGTCATATTACAAGTTGGGCTTCTTTGAACGCCAGTCAAACAAAACGTTGAAGAATCACTCATCCCCATGCTCCCTTCCACCAAGAATCCGCATCCCCATTCTCAGTCCCATCAACTTCTTTAAACGGAGTAATATTATAACATTAAAATGAACTGAGCGCTCGTTAATAATCGTATTTTATTCTGACAATTAATGGCAGTTTTTTAATTGACAGCTCATGCCGATACTGCTTACTGTGTGGCGATTGTAAATAAATACGATAACATCACATTTATCCACCTTAACAAGTCTATGAAAGCTCATGCTTCTACTGCCTGCTTTCCTACATCTAAATGCTTTTATCTGCAACCTGCATTCCATTGCTTAGCTCATATGGCGAAGAAAATAAATGTGTTTGCGCTTCTTCTTTTGATGATCATATGTTTATTATCAACGTCGCAGAGGACGGACGCTGCTGCGGCAGAAGACAGGGCTGCATTGCTTCAATTCAAAACACTATTTTCTGATCCAAGCCCCTCTGTACTTTTAAGGTCGTGGAAAGGAAATGACAAAAGCCAAATATCTGTCCCAAGAGGAAGACCACACCATTTTCTCGACTTCATCCCAATCCCTATCCGCGGGTAACCTCCCTTTCCTCGAGTCTGTTTCTATTTACAATGTGGATCTAAGCCAATTCATTCTCTCCTTCATTTTAAAGCATTCAACCCTCCGAAACCTCGTTTTAAGCACCCATCCTTTGCCGCTCTCCCCAACTTAGAATATATAGCTATTATTAGAAACCCGTTGGATGGCCCAATTCCTAACTATATTAGCACCCTGAAAAAGTTGAAGCAATTGTCCCTTCAAGAATATACACTCTCGGGCACACAGCTTCCTGCAAGCATTGGAAGTTTAACCACACTGGAGAGGCTGGAATTAGATCACAATGGCCTGTCCGGTCCTATACCATATACCTTAGGAGGCCTCCTTTCTCTCACCTACCTGGACCTATCGAACAATTTTCTGTCAGGTAGAATTCCTTCCTCTCTGGTCCTGCTAAACCAGACTTTATATCATTTGAATTTCAACAATAACGAATTGGAGGGTATCATTCCACAGTCTATAGCTGCCATGATCACCACCAATATGTACCTATCGGGAAATAAGCTCACGGGAAATACCCCAAGTTTCCCGAGTTCCTCCGCTTCGAAGTACATAGATCTGTCCCACAACAATCTTACAGGAACTATTTCATCCACTTTTGGGACCATGAGAAGGCTAGCCTCCCTTGACCTGTCCTACAATAAGTTCAGAGTGGAGATCCCTGTCGTAAGTAAAATAACTTAAATAAAGAATTTGTGCAAGAAAAAAAATTATTTATTGAATATTGAATATTTTATATTTATATTGAACTATATTCAAAAGAGATTGTCCCACTTACAATACTTTGTAGTGATAGGATTGTTATTCTCTTTTCATTAAATACATTTAAATTATATTTTTATTATTATATAAACTTATTTACAAACAGGGTCTTAACATTTATCAAAGTAGAGCCTCTTAATAAATTTTGGTGCTGAGAAGTATTAAAGTTAATATATTTTTATTTATTTTTAACTTTTTTCAGATTTTGTATTAATGCATTTTAAATTTAGAACTTGTATGAGTGAGACATTTAAATAGATTTTTTAAGTTGAAAAGTGGAGGAAATGACTTTAATATTTTATTGCTCAACTTAACAATTTAAAAATATTTTTTTATGTACTCAAAAGGACATTTCTTAAAATTTAAGAATGAGTTTAATATTTTTAACTAAAATCCTATTATCAAAGTATTCACATTTCTTTTAACTAAAATCCTAATATTGAAGTATTCACATTTCTAACAAAAAAAATTGTTCTTTGACAAAATGTTTCTTAAATAAAATTTTAACATTATTATATGTTTTAAGCTAGAAATTCTTCATTAATCTCATAAAATATATTATATTACATTTTTATAACTTAAATATATTTTATAGAAAGGAAAATAATCACCCCTCTCCATTTCAGGTGAAGGAGGAGGAGGAGGGCAACATTGGGGAGGGGAGAAAGTAGCTTCATCTAACAGTTGGCTACCCAAGTGTTCCATGGCTACTTTAATCCCCTACACCTTCTAAGATTAAATTTTGGTGGTGTAGTACATCAATGCCCAAGTAACCAATCACATAGTCAACATCGTTGATAGCTTTGTAGAGAGTGAAGAAACCAACCTCACTATATAACATGTTGATATAGCTTATGGATTGTGTCAAATCAAAGATATTATGATGTAATCACTATTAGAGGTCTCATCTAAGACATGCCTTAGACCACTCAACCCTCATAATACATAGAAAAATGTGTAATAAATTACAACAAGACAACTCAAGCTTTATTATATTTCAATATCAAGAAATTAAAATAGGCTTAGTAATAACAATGACACGACAATCTTGTAATGAGATGCATTACAATGTTAGATCCAAAAAAATTCTTGGTAACTCATAGTTTTTGTAAGTTCATCTCTATCTCAAAACAATCATTCAGACTATCTTTAAATTTTATCTCAAAATTTTTAAAACTCCTAAAATTCCACTAGCACAAGTGTATGGGCATGCTTATAACACTGCAAGACCCACATAATTACATTGATAAAGGGAGAGCATCATTCCTTAAAGCATGATAAAGAGAGAGCATCATTGGAGAGGGTGATGTAGATAGAGATATCAGAGGATGGCAGAGAAACTGGGTAGAACCTTATACACACCACATTAGCTATCATGTGTTAGATACATAATAAAGTGGTTATCATAATACGTTTTAATACCATTTACATTAGATAATCATTTATAGATGGTTTTCTAGCATAGTTTAATGGTTTTGTGTAATTTAATTTATGTTATTGCGTGTATGACTATTAAATGTTGTTAGTAATGTGATTGGCATAATTAGATTAAATTTGAAGTATTAATTTGTGAATTTATCATTAAACCATTGTTGACATCTAAGATGCTAATTTAATTAGTGAATATATATTAATTATTGCAATTAGCACTAAATTAGTAAAATGTGATAATTTATGTTTTAAGATGAAAAATGAAAAAATATAAAAATAATTAAGAAAAATATATATTTGAGAAAATATATAATTATAAAAAAAAATCTTGTAAAGCAAAAAGAAAGTTTTAAAATAGAAAAAAAAATGAATAATTAAATAAAGGAAAAAAAGGAGACTTAGTGATATGAAAATATTATAATAAGAATAAAGAATAATCAAAAAGAAAATCTTTTAGAAAAATGGCATCTTATTTATGGAGGTAAATAAAGAGAAAAGAAAAGGAAAAAGGGGCAGAGATATATATTTTTTCTGCATTGCGGTCATGGAAGATTCAATCGATAAAAAAATGCCTTCTTCATCTTCAACCTCAGTTCTTAAAAGCTTGAGTGGTAGTACAATAGAGGAGTGCGAAAGAATGATCAATAAGAGACTCAGAAGCCCAACAGTTAAATTCCTTAGAGAACATCTAAATAAAATAGGGTATCTGATGGGATGGAATTTATTTTAAGGCGATAAACTATGAGAAAAAGATTAATGGTAGATACCAGTGAGAAGAAGGGGTATGTGTCAGGTATGCAAGATAAGAGAAGGGCTTCAGAGTGATTATGGATTAGGCAAATTGTGCACATCAAGTCTATAGTGAGATTTGTGCAGGTCATCTAAATGGTGATTGCCTCTACAATCGTGAGCTTTTACGAGGCTTTATTTCTCTTCATGGGCATGATCAAGTAAGTTATCTACTTCTTGAGTTGATCCAAATTCTTGAATGGATATACATAGAGACCATATATTTATTTTATATACAATGATATAATAAAATATACAGTAATGCAAATAAATACACAGGGATACATAGTAACTTGGTACTGTTACATATATTTGACTAGTATTAAGCGATCTTTTAATACCTTCATCCAATATTAAGCTGCTTACATTGACTAATGATAAACAATATTAGAGAAATTTACCTATAAACTTTAGTGAGTTAACTCTGAGTATTTGTTTAGGAATAGTATGTAGTGATATTAATTGAGTATCATCGACTTATAAAAGGTATTGTTTAATAAAAACATGTAGTGATTCAAAATAAGTATGAAATAATTCAAAATAAGCATGCAATGATTTAAAATAATCATGCAATAATTTAAAATAAGTATGCAGTGATTTAAAATAAGCATGCAATGATGTATGAGGATAATATGAACTACAACAAACTTCCATCAGTACAACGACCTCGGTCTCATGTGTATATTAGCATGAATTATGTGAAAAAATAATAAGACTTTATACTTCATACTTTTGCCTTATAGGTTTACTAGTTCATTGTATTATATTTTGGCATGAACTATGGTTATGTATGTTCATCATTTATGAATGATCTGTGTATAGTCTTATAAGTGCACATATATGTGTTGAAAATATTATCATTGATGTCAAAGGTCTAGCATTGGTGATAAAGGCCCCATAACATTTATTGTCTAAAGGTGTTTTTAATGTTCATATTTTGGCTAAAATGTGTTGATATTTATTTAATATTAACAAATATATTTTTGGTTACATAAAAGTCAAAAGAAGGCACATGGGGAAGTCAAAGAATCATGGGGTAAAGACAAAAGAGGAATGGGACCCATTTTCCCATGAAGAGTCATCTTGAGGAATTCCAAGAGTCACCAAGTGAAGACAAAAGAGGGTATGACACATTTTTCCATGAAGAGTCACCTTAAGGAATTTGAAAGGTCACCAAGATAAAGACAAAAGGATGTATTTGTTTATGAAGGGTACCATGTGACTTTTTAAATACAAGGATTTAAAGGGTCATGCAATTTTGGTGCCATTTTCCATGAGGAGTGAAGAGTCACAAAGGTTGAATGCCAAAGGTCATTTGGAAAGCAATAAATAAAGGCTTGAGAATCCATTTGTAATATGCAAGAGAGTGCATGGTTTGTAATTGTTTTATATAAGAAAAGAGGAGAGAATAGAAAAAGATATTGTAGAGTTCTATCATTTGTTGAGAAAGTAACATTGAAAGATAGTTATGTTTTATACACAAGAGGGGTTAGTGCTCTTGTGGGTTGGTGCTAACAAATATTTGCAAGGGATTGGTGATCTTGTGTGTTAGTGCTCATAAATAGTTGTGTTGGTTCTCGACAACGGGGTTGGTGCTCCTACAAGTTGGTGCTTGCAAACTTTGTAATTTGAATTAGTGCTCATTCATATACTTGAGATCATTCTCTGTGGTTTTTTCCACTTTGAGTTTCTACATAAAAATATGGTCTCTCTCTCTCTCTCTCTCTCTCTCTCTCTCTCTCTCTCTCTCTCTCTCTCTCTCTCTCTCTCTCGTGTGGTACATGTTATTGTTTCAATTTTTTTGCATATCTTGAATGTATGGTTAAGTGGAGTTTGATTAAGTAAAAAATTTATAAGATATATGATATACTGATGCACCTCCTTCTCAGTATATCCCATGCTTAATAATTGGTATCAGAGCAGGTTCCTTTGGAAAAAGTTTTACAGCTTGAAGGTAGATCAAGAAAATCACGATGGCTGGATCACATGAAGTTTTTAATAAAAATAAGGCACCTTTGTTTGATGGGATTATTATTTTTGGAGCATAAGGATGAGGACTTATTTGATGTCTATTGGATTTGACATTTGGCAAGCAATTGTGGAGGAATATGAAGAGCCACAGACACTTGTGACTACTCCAATAGAAAAGAAAGCAATTGAAAATAATGTTAAAACTTTAAATGCTATTTTATGTGGTTTATGTGAATTAGAATTTGTTAAAGTTATGCACTGAAAATCTGCTCATGAAACTTGGGTAAAGCTTAAAAATATTTACAAAGGTAATGGAAAGGTTCAACAAGCTAAGCTCTAGACTTTCAAAAGATAGTTTGAGAGTTTGAAAATGGAAGAGGAAGAAAATATAGCAAGTTATCTTTTGTGGGTTGATTAAATAATTAATCATATTCAAGGCCTTGAAGAAAAGTTAGAAGAATCAATGATGGTACAAAAGGTTTTGAAATCTCTACCAATGAGATATGATGCAAAGGTTTAAACAATCAATTCAGAGATACACAAACAGGTTCTTTTTTTATGGTTAATATTTTTATTGTAATAAATATGGTCATAAGAAAATAGAATGTCAAAAGAGGGATAATAATTTCATAAATAAGGAGAAGAAAACTCATGCAGAGTCAAACAAAAGCCACAACTCTTTTTCTCTTTTATCAAGCTTTAATGAAGAGGTTATAATATGTTACAAGTGTAATAACTTCAAACATATAGCATGATACTATAGAAGCATGTTCAAGTCAATCAAGAAGGACCAAAGTTTCAAAGCTTCATTCATCAAAAAGAAAGTTTAGATGGGTTCATGGTATAAAAACAACCTAAAAAGTCTATGTTGGTCCAGACAACTTTGCATGCAAGAAATAAAAAAAATTCATGGTTCATTGATATCAGATTTTTAAGGCACATGATAGGGGACAAGAGTAAGTTCATAACCCTAAAGAAGATCAATGGTGGCACAGTGAAATTTAGAGACAATACTACTGCCAAAATTACTGAAAAAGGTACACTAAGTTTAGATAATGGTAGAACTAAGACTAAAAATGTCTTGTATGTAGAAGGTCTTAAGCATAATCTTTTCAGTGTAAGTCAAATGTGTGATTAGGGACACTAAAGTTTTATGCAGAAGATTGTGAAATTAGGAGAAAGATTCAGATGTGTTGATTGCATATGCTCAAAGGACTGGTCATAATTTATATATGTTATTAGATATCAAAGGTCAAAAATATTGTTTAAGTCAAGTTGAGGAAAGTTGGCTATGGCACAGGAGAATAAGACACATAAATTTTGACAATATTGTCAACATCAGTAAGAAGCAAGCAGTTAGGGATCTTCCAAAGATTACAAATCCTATCAACACACTTTGTGAACCATGTCAACATGGGAAGCAAGTTAGAAGATAGTTTAAAACAAAAGAATACTCGACCACTCAGATGTTAGAGCTTGTTCACACTGATTTGTGTGGACCTATGAGAACTCAAAGTACTCAAGGTGAGAAATATTTCATGTTGCTTATAGATGATTTTACACATATGACTTAGGTGATGTTTTTGAAGAAAAAATCAAAAGCTTTTAGCCATTTTAAAGCATTAAAGGCTTTTATTGAGAATGAAACTAATTTGAAGATTAAGTGCCTGAGATCAAATTGAGGAGGAGAATTCATGTCAAACAATTTTATTGATTATTGTGAAGACCATGGGATAAAGATACATTATTTAGTAGTCAAAACTCCACAACAAAATGGAGTAGTTGAGTGGAAAAATAGGACAATTCAGGTGATGGCAAGGACAATGCTAAATGAATCCAAAATACCAGATAAATATTGGAGAGAGGTGGTTGGTATAGAAGTACATATTCAGAATAGAGCATTATTGAGAGTCAACAGTGACAAGACTCCTTATGAGCTATGGAAAGACATACCAGTTACAATTGATTATTTCAAATTTTTTGGTAGCAAATGCTTCATAAAGAGAACTGATAAAAAAATTGGCTAAGTTTGAATCTAGAACAGATGAAGGTATATTTCTTGGATATTCTACAAAAAATAAAGCTTATAAATGTTATAACAAAATAACCAAGAAGATTGTTGAAAGTACAAGTGTCAGGATAGATAAATATGTAGCACAAAGAGCCAGTGATCTAGTGGACATTCTTAAAATCACTGAAGAAAAAGATTTTGAATAATCAGATGAGGATGAGAAGGAGCAAAAGGAAACTATGACCCCATCCAAATATGTTCAGAGAAATCATAATAAGGTGACATCATCAGGAATATAAATGAAAGAGTTTACACCATAAGGATGATAGTAAGTGAATCTGAGCAAGTAAATTTTTCTTTGTTATCCAAAATTTAGCCTAGAATTTTTTCAGAAACTAGACATGATAAGAATTGGGTTAAGTTAATAGATGAAGAATTAAATTAGATAGAAAATAATAATACATGGGAATGAGTGTCTAGACCAAAAGATCAAAATATGATAGGAACAAAATGGGTATACAGAAATAATTTGAATGAAGATGGTGAAGTTACCACGAATAAAGCAAGGTTAGTATGTAAAGGATATGCTCAGATTAAGGGTATAGATTTTAAAGAAATTTTTACACCATTGGCAAGGCTAGAGGCTATTAGAATGTTTCTTGCATATGCAGTGTTTAAAATTTTCAAAGTGTTTTAGATGGATGTCAAATTTGTCTTTCTAAACAAGAATCTAGAAGAGGAGGTCGACATTGAGCAGCCTAAGGGATTTATTCTCTCAAATTATAGTATCCATGTATGCAGATTGAAGAAAGTATTGTAGGGAATTAAACAAGCTCCCAGAGCTTGGTATGCAAGACTTGACAAGTACCTACAAGATTAAGGTTTCAAGAAAGATTTTGCTAACAGTAATCTCTACATCAAAACAAAAGGTGAACATCAATTGATTGTTGTGGAATATGTTGATGACATAATTTTTGGAGGAAACATTGAAAATATGACAAAAGAATTTTTTGATAATATGCAAAAAGAATTTGAGATGTCTATGCTTGGAGAATTGTCATTTTTCTTAGGGTTATAAATATTTCAATCAGATAAAGGAATTTTCATATCTCAAAGTAAATATGCCAAAGAAATGTTTAAAATAATTGATTTTGAGGATTATGCACCAGTTGGCACACTAATGGGTACAGGGAACAAGGTGAGTAAGGATGAAGATTCACTTGTTGTAAATCAATCTTTGTATATATCTATGATTGGTAGTCTTTTATATTTGATAGCATCAAAGCCAGACATCATGCATGCAGTAGGCATGGTTGCAAGATATCAGGTAGCCTCGAAGGAGAGTCATGTTCAGTTGGCGAAGAGAATATTTAAATATGTCAAGGGAACATTGGATTATAGATTGTGGTATCCCACATGTAGAGATTTCACTTTGGTTACTTATATAGATTCAAATTGAATGGTTTGCTTGGATGATAGAAAGAGTACAAGTGGAGGATCTTTATTCCTCAATGATAGCTTTGTATCATGGCCAAAAAAAAAGCAAAACTTAGTATCACTTTTTACAACTGAAGCAAAATATATTACAATGGTATTGTGTTTTACTCAAGTGCTTTGGATGAAGCAAACTTTGGAAGATATCAAGGTAAAATATGATAAATCTATTTCTATTTTTTGTGACAACACAAGTGCTATTAGTATTTCTAGGAATCCAGTGATGCATTCAAGAAAAAAACATATTCCTATCAGATATCACTTCTTGAGAGAGTAGGTTGTAGATCAACAGGTTAAGATGGAATATATCAGTACTACAAAATAGATTGCAGATATTTTCATAAAGGCACTACCAAAAGACACATTTGAGTATTTACAAGAGAAGTTGGGAGTAATTTCTCTTACTTCTTATTATGGAGGATCAATATCAGCTGAGGGGGAGCTAAGTGTTAGCTCCAGGATAGGCCCTTTGTCATTGATGTCAAAGGGGGAGAAGAATAGAAACAAGTATAGAAAACAAGTACAAGAATAGGTACAAGGAACAAATGTAGAAATAGGTACAAAGAATAAGTACAAGATGCTACAATAAGGGGGAGTTACTATATGTGCAATTTGGCATGTGCAATATAGGTATTAGCATGTGACAGTTTCAGTTTGAGGTTGCCATCAATGACAAAGGAGGAGATTATTAGAAATATTGTGATTGATGTCAAAGGTCTAGCATTGGTGATAAGGGCCCCATAGAATTTATTGTCTAAAGTTGTTTTTAATATTCATATTTTAGTGAAAATGTGTTGATATTTATTTAATATTAATGAATATATTTTTGGTTACATAAAAGTCAAAAGAGGGCCCATGGAGAAGTTAAAGAGTGACGGGGTAAAGACAAAAGAGGAATGGGACATATTTTCCTATGCAGAGTCATCTTAAGGAATTCCAAGAGTCACCAAGTGAAGACAAAAGAGGGTATGGCACATTTTTCCATGAAGATTCACCTTAAATAATTTGAAAGGTCACCAAGATAAAGACAAAAGAGGAAAGGATGTATTTGCTTATGAAGGGTCACCATATGACTTTTCAAATACAAGAATTCAAAGGGTCATACAAGTTTAGTACCATTTTTCATAAGTGAAGAGTCAAAAATGGTGAATGACAAAGGTCATTTGGAAATCTATAAATAAAGGCTTGAGAAGCCATTTGTAATATGCAAGAGAGTGCATGGTTTGTAATTTTTTTATATAAGAAAAGAGGAGAGAAAATAAAGAGATATTGTAGAGTTATATCATTTGTTGAGAAATAAACATTGAAAGATAGTTGTGATTTATACACAAGAGGGGTTGGTGCTCTTGTGGATTGGTGCTCACAAATATTTGCAAGGGCTTGGTGCTCCTATGGGTTGGTGCTCACAAATAGTTGTTGTGTTGGTGCTCGGCAAAGAGGTTGGTGCTCTTGAAAATTGGTGCTTACAAACTTTGCAATTTGAGTTGGTGCTCATTCATATACTTGAGATTATTCTCTGTGGTTTTTCCCACTTTGGGTTTCCATGTAAAAATCTGTTGTCTCTCTCTCTCTTGTCTAGTGCATGTTATTGTTTTAGTTTTATTGCATATCTTTAATGTATGGTTAAGTGGAGTCTGATTAAGTAAAATATTTATAAGATATATGATATACTGATTCACCC
This sequence comes from Torreya grandis, assembly GCA_037957365.1. NCBI lineage: Eukaryota > Viridiplantae > Streptophyta > Pinopsida > Cupressales > Taxaceae > Torreya > Torreya grandis. Next base: position 429,950 of record JARHVA010000003.1, on the reverse strand, counting down.
CTCCTCTCAGTATATCTCATGCTTAAAAATATGTTCAAACATATATGATCTAAAGCAATTAACATATATGATCTGTATTATAATCATGCATAGTTGATTTAACTGATATATCGATATTATTATAATGTACATAATCTTATTATATCAATAAAATATGATACTCATGGATTTTAATTTACTAAATACTTTATTATGGATGATGTGCTATATATTCATGGATTATAATGACTACATTTATATATTTTAGCAACTTTTTTATAGCTAATTTACCATATATTATATTATATTGTAGCCTAAACCATATACATAATCTTAATCTATAAATTAAGTTTATCAGGAAATGGTGATATATATTCATAAACGACCTACAAAAATAGATATGGTTTAACTTGGGTATTTGGTAGTCAGCTTATTTTACATATGGTGCAATTTGGATGTAAGGTTGTTTAAATAATCAAATTTGATTTAATATGGAGCAAACTCTAGAATAGATTAAAGTTTGGGCATATCACTATAAGTTACACCTAGTTAGCCAATTATATGTATATTCAGTTATTCATATTTATCTGGTATATATGTATTATTATCATGTGATATTTTATGTTTTAGTGATGTTAATCTAAAAATATTTAGGAAGGTTATATATATACAAGTATCTGATCCACAGGGGACATTATACATATTTATGTGGTATAAGAAAATATGTAATATTGACATGAGAGGTATGCATATAATTATTCCTTGGTAGAATCACTATTAATATCTTCTTGATTGATTATGAACATCACTCTGATCTTTATAGAAATATAATGGGTTTATCATGGGATTTATTTATAAATATATGTAAATAAGAATTGTATCTAAAATTAGGTACATATAGATAAGTATACATACAGTAGCCATATAACAGTGTTGGGGCAAAGGTGAATACTTCACTAGTTGGGACTCTCATCAAATGAATAAAATGGTAGTGTGGGAGTTATGTGTGTATTTTGTAATATATGGTATGCGGGTGCATACATATATATAATATGCCTATGTTTATAGTTTTATTGATGGTGCAAACTATATGCAATCAAAAATGCATTAGATCTATAAATCAATCCTAATTTAGATAAGATATATCTTACTTACACTTTTGATTGGAGATACATTAGATAATCAAGAACATGACCAATATGTAGATCCACTAGACCTAATTAGAGGTTATCTTATCACAAAAATATCACTAGGGAGGGTTTTAAAGCCTTCGATCAAGTAAAACTATGCAATAACCCTAACTAACTCCTATGCTTTTATATTCATTAAACTAATAACAAGTAAATCAAATTCTAATCTAGTGCTCACCAAAGCTTGTGGCACAAAGTGGGGGTAATAAACAATAAAAATAAATATGCATAGACGACATATACTCACATTAATGTATACAAAATCTTAATGCATGGAAGAGAAGTATAAAAGCATATCTATCTACTCTTACAAAGGAAGAACAAAGTTAGGAATACTTATCTTTGAAGATGAACCCGTCGAGCCTCAATCTCTCCCTTGGTCAAGGTGATTTTCAAGAGGTTGTTGTGGTATGTAAAGGTGACAAGAATAAATCATATCTAGGATATACAACCTATCATTATATCTCAAAAACTTCTCCACAAGACAAGATTTGTATCTCCAAATAAAGTAAGAAGCCCTAAGCTTGCTCCTCAAGTAGAATGTTGGATAAGTAGATGTGTAATAGATCTTACTTCTTCTTATCTTCTCTAAATAATGGCAAAATAATCTTGTATATATAGGCAAATTTAATCATAAGCCCTTGTAAAAAAATTGGTCAATAGAGTCGATGTAGTCGACCTAGTATCATTACTGATAAAAACTCACTAGGTCATGGGCTAGGTCATCCAAGATCTGATGTAAACCCTAAATGAGTTTCACCAATAAGAGTACAAGGTCGACCCAGTCGACCTAGTACTGTAAACTATCGAAAGGGGTTTTAGGTTAGGAAAAGGGGTAAAAAATGTGATAAAAGACTGAAGGAGTGTGAAAAAGAGAATAAAAATCTTAGGGTAATGGTTTTTAGGAGACAAGTGTATAAATAACAAGTGGCAAAAGGGACAACAATCTTATGAAGCACCAATGGTCTGCCCACCCCTTTCTCGGTGCACCGCTTAAGGCATGCACTTAGAGAGATTGAGACTTGATGGGTTCTTGTAAGATAGAGAGCATCAATAATTGATAAAAGTTTTAAAATATTATGTGAATACATATTCCCTACTTGAATCTCATCACGTGTCATGTAAGTGTAACATGGGATGGTTTTTTGGGAATAAAACATGATGACACATAACATTGATGCTAAGCAAAATGTAGTAAGGTGTAAATAAAATAAATGAAAGGACAAAATTTAAAAACATATACATTTACTTACCTTAGTGATATAGAAAAATAAGGAGACTATGATAAAATTGAAGGCATATAATGTGAAGAACACTAGGTGAACCTGTAGAGATTAGTGAAAATAAAAATTTTTGGAATATAGGAATATAGTAGTGTAAAATATTATCTATGGCGTCAAGATTCAAAAACTTTCTATGATTTGAAAAATGAGTGAGTAAAAATAAAGATATGATTAAAATAAGGAATCTGAGGATAAATATTTGAAAGGTAAATAATTGTGAATAGTAACTTTAACTAGGGTGAAAAGAAAGTCATTTACTATCGTTTAACTATTCTGAGAGAAAGAAAAGAGCTCTAAGAGACCTAGTGAAAGTCAAAAGAGCCAAGATGGTGAAGAGATGACAACTGAGATGAGGAGGATACCATATGGAGATCCCTAGTGAGGGAAGCACTATTAGACCAGGTGTTGACATCATACAACCCTACCACATTAGATGATCCCATGGTACCATCTTCCTCAGCTCAGGGGAGCTATTTTAGACTAGCATGGGAGGCCACGAGGTGATTATAGACATGTGGAGATGGGCTACATCTACTAGTAGGGGTGGGAATAGGAGAGGCACAAGCATGGTAGGCCTTGGCTCAGGAGAGAGTCATGTATTTGGCTATCACTATTTAGCTAAGATAGGTAGAGGCCCAGGTGGCCTATCTACAAGGTCAGGTAGTAGCTTTGAGATCTTGGAAACCCTCTTTACAACATACTATTTAAAGGGGATTATCCAAGGCATCTATGGGCAGTGTGGCTAGGCCACAAGATAGACTTGATAGAGCTTGGCCTTAGAGCTGGAGTGATGTATTTTTGTATTTTGTATAAAAAGCACATGATATATATATATATATATATATATATATATATATATATATATATATATCCTAGTTTGATACTTGGATGTTGATCTTATGTGTTTGTATTATGGTTATGGTTGTGTATTTATGGATATATTTCTTTCTAGCATATGTATTTTGCTTTTGTTGTATATTATATAGGAAATATATGTGTGGTGTTTTTCTTCTAGCATTATGTAGGACACATGCATGGTTAAAAAGAAACAGGTGAAAAGGACCTTGTCAAAGTATAATTAATCAAAAAATAAATGCACTACACACTATTTCACATTGGGAAATGTGTAATAAAAAAGACGACTAAGTATAATAAACCAAAGAGTGGTAAACAATAGGGTAAAAAATTGTTTTTCAACTATGAAAAAGATTGACACCAAATTAAAACAAGTAAAGTCACATTAGAAAGTAAGAAAATAATGTAATAAAATGGAAAGCACATAAAAGAGAAATGGTATAAAAATAAATTAGTTAAGTCAATAAATCATACTAAATCACATTGGGAAGTATAAAAGAGAAATAGAATTTCCAAAACTGGTCTTAAATTAATCACACTAATTCATGTTGGGAAGTATGAAAAACTCAATTAAAATCGTTGAATTCTTACATGCAATCAAAAAATAAGAAGATAAAAGTAAAAGATAATTAATTAGGAATAAAACATACTAAATAAAGATGAGAAGCATGTCAATGAAGTGTAAATCATAATCAATCACATTTTATCTCATATTTGACACATGTAATTTTGTTATGACTTGGATATTGGAAAATTTTGTGAGGAAGGGTAGGTCCTATTTGTGGTCTTACACTACAACTCACAAAGGGACAACCAATGAGGTGGAAATAATGTGAAAATATTGTAAAAGGGGAGGTTTTTAGTGTAATGTGAAAATGTGATAATTTGTGAGGAAGGCCAAGTTCTATACATGGTCTTACAATGCAACTCACAAATGGAATCCATAGGGGAGTGATCAGTGAACAAATAAATATTTCTCAATGGGAAATATTAGGGTTGTAGGGAGTGAAAAGGGGAATGTAATCATATATGAGAAGACCTTAGAAGACATGAGGTATGCTAAGGACATGAGAAGACACTACGTGACTAGTGACTATCAATATACAGAGGATGCATATTCGCTATAGACACAAAGCTGAGTAGGCAAATAAGTGTGATATTAAGATCAACACATGTAGGTAGTTTGGAATAAGAAAAGTAAAATGTGCCTAGCTTCCCATGACATGTTCCCCATTCCGCAGGACCCCTTATAGAGCTATCAGTCTACTGCAAAGATTGGGTACTTATGTGAGAAAGTAGGTAAAACTAGAAGATTTTTTTATTCTCCTTTTCCAATCTACTAGCATACCGTACCCCAATGGACCTCGACTCTAATGTGAGGCCTATTGTGGATTATAATCTTTGATTATAATAAGGAGGTGTTCTTAGAATCACATCTTTTAGTGTGATTTGACTTTTGAGTATTTTAAATGTTGGCTTTTTAGATCATTGCCTTTTGTTAAATGATTTAGATTTTGAATGTTTTTATGCCTTTTATGAATCCTCCTCCATGTGGACTTGGGATGACCAAGCATGAGAGATAGAATGATACACATGAATGAGCTTTAGGCTTTGGCTAAAGGAAGCTAAGTGTCCAAAGACAAGACTGACTAGAACACTTAGGCTTAACTATGAATCAACATGCTATTTCAAGTCTCAACCCTATATATGCTTAGTTTGAGAAAGGTAATAAAGGGGAAGAAAGGAGATCCAAAGTGGACTGGTAAAAGGAGACTATATTGAGATGAATTATTTTCTAACTAATCACATGGTAAACAAGGAATGACTAAAGGGAGTAAGGTTTGTATAACCAAGTCACAATAATAATTATCCATATGTATAGAAATAAGATTGCAAACAATTATGCAAAAGAACAAGGGAGTCCTAAGAAATTGAACTAAAGAAGAAGAGAGAAGGTAATGTGTAAAAAATAATTCATAAGAGAACATAATGACATCATAAGCAATATAAAGTGCGAAATCAAAGTCACCATGTAAGATAGATAAGAATTTGACACAATGTCAAATGATATGAAAATTGATAAATGTAAAGTTGGATCACACGTCCAATCCAAATGAGAATGTAAGAACACCATGCATATGTTAATAAGTATTGATATATTTGTCCATACACATTATCCATAACATCTGATAAGTCTCTATGAAGTTGAATGCAAATTGAAACTAATGTCTCATCGATCTTCAATAAAAGTTGAGAAAATACTTCACATTGAATCTCATGGATGGAAAATGTATGCATGCTTGAAGGATTGTGTTGAGGAAGCCTATCATGCAGAGGATGATCTATAGAATACATGGGAGTGGTTTCTATGGGATATGAAGGTGTCACTAGTGGAGAAGATACCACGAGTGAATCCTATAGATGGCTCCATTGTGACTAAATTTGATGCATTGGCAAGTGGAAGAGCCAACTGCTCTCATGCGATGAGTCCATGGCCTACCAAGTAAAATGTTATAGGATAGAGAAAAATTTAAGATCATCACCTTCACATGAATGATGATAATGGGGAACCACACACAACATAAAGGAGGCATTTTCTTTCGATCATATCATTGACATGTGTTGCATGTGGATTTAAGAATGTATTAGGAATAGCCAAGGGTTTTGATAAAATTGAGAGAGGTAACACAAGTGTCAGAACCCTCATCAATCAAGGTATGCTTGACTTGGATAACACCAATTTGAACATTGATAAATAGAGGAAGATCATCTACACGAAGCATAATCTCATTGAGAATCATAAAAGAAATGGATAATTTGAGGGAAATAGAAGTGTCCATTGTTATATCAACATGTATGCACATCTCTTCACATTGTTACAAAATTCTATCTTCTAATCCAAATAAAGTTTCTTCGCATCTTATTAAGGGAGGATGAGGGATGTTCATTTTGAACAAAAGCTACATAAGCCAATTATGATGATGTGGATAGGTCTGCATAAGTTCAATAAATGGGATTTGAGATGGGAGATTAGTGAGTTTCATGATAGGATCTCATTCACCTTAACCCATAAGAAGATTGTTGCAAAGAGATGCTTAGTGTTGAAGGAGGTCCTTGGAAGGAGGAGCTAAAGTATAGATAAATTTATGTTGATAAGAGGTAGGAGATTTAATATGAGTACAAGTTTGTAGATTATGTTGAGAAGATGGAATAATTGATGCAGGTATGGTTTGAGAATTATTAAAATAAGTGTTGATAGATATGTGAGTATCATTAGTGATAGGTAAATAACATGGAGGGATGGTATAAATAATATGAGAAGTTTCATCCAAAGGAGGTGTTGGAGTTGATTCATTGAAAGATATAAGGTTTCCTTGCCCCAACTCATTTAAGTGAGATGGAGAATAATCTTAGATCACATGAAATGTGCGAGACAATAGAGGTATGTGTATGGTTTGAAGATCAATAAAAGTAACCACCCTTCACATATTAGTCATATTAACCACATTCTCTTCAAGAGTTGGGTCAAGAAGACTATCAACATTATTGGTATAAAGGGTGGGCTTGTCTTCGATATCTTGGTGATTTGGAAGAGGACATTTATAGGTTGCCAAATGAACATTAACTTGATTCAAAGATTGATATTTAGTTTCTGATCCATGGTCTTTGAAATTAATTTCATAGGGTTTTTGGAATTGATGAATGATAAATTCATGGTCAAAATTGGGACCAAGAAGTAAATCCATAACCAAATTACGAAGTTGCCTACAAGTCTCATGAGAATGACCCCAACTAGTGTGAAACCAACAAAATTTATTGGGATCATACCAAGATTTCATGGGATAAGTGGGATCAAGTTCTCAAGGTAGAGGCCTCGATAGATATTTTATTAATTATATTGAGGATAAAGGTTTGTGAACATTAATGTTATTGGTTGAAGAGAAATGAGGATTGGTGATGTGGTTAGGAGGGGAAGCTTGTTCCAAAATTTGGTTAGGAACAACAACTTGAATTGTATCATTAGAATCTATGACACCATCATTGGTAGCATGATGATTTTTATTTTTAAGTAACATGAGATTACTTGTGGAAGGTTGGGATGGCTCGAATTGACACATAAGGAAATCTTGACATTTAGCTTGGTCAATAGCCTCCTCTAAAGTATGTGGAGAAAGAGTCTGGACCCGATATTGCAACTTGGGAAAATGAGCATCAGTAAAGAGATGGAAAAGGTTATCATTGGCCATATTATGTTAACATTTGTTAGATAAGGTCTTCCATAGTTTAATAAAATCTTGTGTAGTTTCAGTTTCAAGTTGCTTACAATTTATAAAATGGGCCAAGGTATTTTTAGGAAGATCAGTAGTTTAGAACTCTTGGACTAGAGCATTGACTAAATCTTCCAAAATAGTAATAAAATGAGATTTAAGATGGTTTTACTGACCTAAAGCATCACCCATGAGATTTTTTCTAATAACTTGGTAGCAACAAAGGTATTTAATTTGACCTAGTCTTTGTATAGATTTCCAAATGTTTTTAAATGAAGAGTAGGATCAATTGATTCATTGTAAGAAATGGTAGGGGTGATACCTCATATATCGATACTAACAATTTGAGATGTAAGAGGCTCATTTTGAAGATGTTTGATTGTCTTATTGATGAGAAGAGGTTGAAGGATATGGTTAACATGGAAATCCATAAGAGGAGGTGGGGGAACATTTTGGTTATGCATACCCCACAACATGTGTTGAGGGTGGGTTTCAAGATGGATAAGGTAATTTTGCATTTGCATCATTTGATTTGAATTGTTAGATTGAAAATCATTCATTTGATTAATATTTTTTAATAAGAGTTGATGTATTTGATTTGCTTTAGTGTTTGAAGCATTAGAATTGTTAGAAGTGGCTTGGGTACCACTATGGGTATTAGTATGAGCTTGAGAATAACTATTAGTAAGTGAGGCACTAGTGGCATAATTTGTTTATGTGGTAAAAGATGGACTAATAGAGGGATGAGAAGGAATAGCACTAGAGGCATGATTACCATTGGTAGAAAATGATTCACTAGTATAAGAATTAATAAGGGTGGGTCTAAAAAGAGGCTCACTAGATGTTGAACCTTCCATGTTAGTAGAGATACTAGGCATGGAGGTATAGGAAGTTAAAGAAGAATAATTCATAGTATGAGAAGGGGTAAAAATAGAGGGAAGAGGCTAGGAATCAATGAATCTAGTATCCCCAAATCTGTGTGAGAACATGGAAGAAGGTGAATGAGGCTCTTTATCTTGACCACTTATCACGAGTCGGTAAATAGTAAAAGGATATGTTCCTCGATGTTGAGAAAAATTAGTGCTGATGAAGAGAATTTTGGGTGTATAATCTAATTTAGGTTGATCTTCAAGTGAGAAGAGAGGATTATGAAGTGATGAAAAATGGAGAGGGGTCCCATAGTTTGTAGTGTGAGTGGCTATATGAAAATTGCTTTCATCTAGGATAGGAGCCACAAACTCCTTTTGGGAGAACCTATTAGGGTTGGTAAGACTTATCATATTTGTTGAATTCAACTTAGTTTTGTATTCAAGCAGGAAGTTCATGATAAAGGAGAGAAATTAGGTAAGTCAAAGGTGATGAAAAATCAAGTAAATAGGAAAGGATAGATAAGAGTACATAGTCAACTGGGTTAACCTAGTACTAAAAATAGGGTCTAAAAACCAAATTTAACAAGGATACAGAGTCAACAAGGTCAACCTCATACTATAACCTAAGATGGTTAATAACTTGATAAGGATACAGAGTTGATAGGTTCAACTTAGTACTATATCTTGAGAGGCAAAAATGAATACTAGGTCAACCTAGTCGATGCAGTATTACAGGTAGGGAAAATAGACAGTCTGTAAGAGACTGTGTTGAATAGAATGATGGTGTAATGTAAATAAGGAAAAAAATTACAATTTACTTTGAAATAAGAAATTAAAGTAAGCACACAACCAATTAGGTCAATGAGAATGATCCAATTGAGACACACAACACAAAACCTTGCACCAATGCTAGCCAATGCAAGTTTTTGTAATACAACATACAATGAGCAAATAGTAAGCAATCAAATGAAAAGTAAATGCATGCTAGTGGTCATCCTGAATGTTGTTAGATTATAATAAAGTGTTATTTTATGTGTGATTGGGAATTTGACTAAAAATAAGGAACTAGAAAGTAATAAATAGATGGTTTTAAGATATTTAGGCTAAATGAGATATGTGTTAGTAATTGTACTAGCTTGGTATTGGGCCCTACCCCCTCACTTCACAATCTCACAACGATAAGGGTGTTAGATGCTTTACCAATATATACCATTAACTACATGTTTATACTTGGCCATAAAACCAAGTTAGCTTCCCCCTTGGTGATGAAATCCAAGTAGATAGGCCTTGGATAGATAAATATTTAAATGTGTTTTAAAATTATATGATTTAGTAGTGTGTGTATGAAAAATTAAAATAGTGCAACTGAATGATATATTAAAAAATCACCTAATTAGACTATGTGATCTAATCTAAGCATGCAAATAATTGAAAGTAAAAATGTGAAGTAATTAGTAGCATATAGGTTTTAATTTCTAATTTAAAAAACACAGTACACAATCAGTTTAATTGATGATGTATGTAAACATTATAGAACAGAGTTGATAGTGTCATTACTATACTACAGAAGTAAGGGTCCTTAAGAATTGAGTCATACAGGTCAACCTAGTCTTTTAGACATAAGACAAAATATAGAACTAGGTTGACCAAGTCGACATAGTTTGATTATAAACTTTACAACATAGAATTGTAAGGAAGAACTGAAATGAAAGAGAGAGAGAGAGAAAGGAACCTTGGTGGGTTAGAAGATGTTTAGGAATGTAAAATTATTTTTGAAGTGACTTGAATGTTATTGGAAAATTATACCAACTATGTCGATTGAGTCGATCTAGTTCTTTAATTCCCTATTTGTTGAAGCCTGTTAAGATGATTATACCAGCCTGGTCAACCTAATTGTTGGAAATATTGTCATTGATGTCAAAGGTCTAGCATTATTGGTGATAAAGGCCCCATTGCATTTAATGATGTTTGTAATAGTTATATCTTGGCTAATATGTGTTAATATTTATTTAATATTAACGAATATATTTTTGGTTGCATATAAGTCAAAAGAGGGCCCATGGAGAAGTCAAAGAGTCACGAGGTAAAGACAAAAGAAGAATGGGATGCATTTTTCCATGAAGATTCATCTTGGGGAATTCCAAGAGTCACCAAGTGAAGATAAAATAGGAAAGACACAATTTCCAATAAAGGGACACTTTGAGGAATACGAAAAGTCACCAAGATAAAGACAAAAGAGGAAAAGACGTTTTTGCTTATGAAGGGTCACCATATGACTTTTAAAATGCAAGGATACGAAGGGTCATGCAAGTTTGGTGCCATTTTCCATGAGGATTGAAGGGTCACAAAGGGTGAAGGCCAAAGGCCATTTGGAAATATATAAATAAAGGCTTAAGAAGCCATTTGTAATGTGAAAAAAAGTGTATGATTTGTAATTGTTATATCTAGCTTAGAAGAGTAGAGGAGAGAGAGGAAAGAGATATTTTAATGAACTATCATTTGTTGAGATAACAACATTGAGAGATATTTATGTGGTATATACAAAATAGGTTGGTGCTCATGAATATTTGTTGTGTTGGTGCTCAGCAAAGGGGTTGGTGCTCCTGTGGGTTGGTGCTCATGAATAGTTGTTGTGTTGGTGCTCAACAAAAGGGTTGGTGCTCTTATGGGTTGGTGCTCATGAATAGTTGTTGTGTTGGTGCTCAGCAAAAGGGTTGGTGCTCCTGTAAGTTTGTGCTTACGAATATTGTAGTTTGAGTTGGTGCTCATTCATATACTTGAGATTGTTCTCTGTGGTTTTTCTTACATTGGGTTTACACGTTAAATCTGGTGTCTCTCTCTATCTTGTGTGGTGTTTATTATTTAAATTTTATTACATATCTTGAATGTATGGTTAAGTGAAAATTTATTAAGTGAAGTTTTATAAGATTTATGATATACTGATTCACCCCCCTCTTCTCAATATACCCCGTGCTTAACACTAGTATGTTTTCTGTAAGTTGTATGAAATACTATGTCAACTTGTTCAACCTAGTTTATTGTGTAGAAGTGAATAAGAGTATTGTGTCGACCTGTTTGACACAATAACCTATATCTAATGAAGACCTACACAAAAATAATAGAATCATTTCTTATGTGATTGTGTGTTAAGCCTACACATATATGTTAGAAACTATACTAACCCTATCGATCTAGTTTTATAAATATAGAAAAATAATAAATAAAATGATAAAAAATGAGAAAGAAAATATTCAAGGGTTAGATTCACATCAGGTTCACTAGAATGTATGCAATCATAAATGCATCAGATCTATAAATCAATCTTAGCTTGGAGAAGATAGAATCTACTTACACTTTTGATTGGGAATACATTAGATAATTGAGAACATGAACAATATGTGGATCTTCTAGACCCAATTAAAGGATCTTTTATCACAAAAATATCACTAGAGAGGGTTCCAAAGCCTCCAATCAATCAAAACCATGCAATAACCCTAACTATGTCCTATGTTTTCATATTCACTAAACTAATAACAAGTAAAGAAAGTTTAATCTAGTGCTCACTAAAGCTTGTAGCACAAAATGGAGATAATAAAAAATAAAAGTAAACATGCATAGAAGATATATACTCATGTTAGTGTATATATAATGCTAATGCATGAAAGAGAAGTACAAATGCATATCTATCTACTCTTACAAAAGAAGAACAAAGTTAAGAATACTTACCTTTGAAGATGAACTCGTCGAGCCTCGATGAATATAAAAGACTTCTTTCTCCACAAAATAAGATCCATATCTCTAAAGAAAGTATGAAACCCGAAGCTTGATCCTTAAGTAAAATGGTGGATAAGCAGATGCACAATAACTCTTAATTCTTCTTCTCTTTTCTAAATAATGGAGAAATGATCTTGTGTATATAGCATATTTAACCCTAAGCCCTTTCAAATGTTTTGACTGACATGGTCAACCTATTATCATTATTGACAAAAACTCACTAGGTCATGGGCTAGGTTGGCCAAGAGCTAACGTAGACCCTAAATGAGTTTCACCAATAAGAGTACAAGGATGACCTAGTCAACCTAGTACTGTAAACTATCAAAAGGGGTTTTAAGTTAGGAAAATGGGTACGAAAGGTGGTAAAATATTGGAGAAGTGTGAAAAAGAGAAAAACACGCTTATGGGAATGGTTTTCAAGAGACAAGTGTGTAGATAAAAAGTATCAAAAGGGACAATAATCTTGTAAATTACCAATGGTTTACCCACTCCTTTCTTGATAAACCCCTTAAGGCATGCACTTAGAGAGATTAATATTTAATAGGTTCATGTTAAATAGAGAGCATCAATAATTGATGAAAATTTGAAAATAGTATGTGTATACACAAACTATGTTATAGATTTTTGTATAATAAAATATTATTTATGCATGCTTATTTCATAGTTATTTACTAGCATATTATCATAACTTAAGTGATTTATATATCTGTGTACTTGATGAAACTATTGTGTATTGTATAAGATAAATTAGTATCTTACCAAATACTCATATTCAACCAAAATATGAAAGACTATGTTGCCTTGAGAACTTGTGGGCAGAGTTAAGTATGTTTTTGATAAGTCAGGATGAAAATTTGTCTAGTTAGAGATAATATTTATGAATTAGTATTACATTGAAAAAGCCTTTATCTTATTAAGGTTGTCAATATATTTTGTGAACATGAAAGTATAACTATTGAGTTCTTATTTAGAAATATAATTGACCATTGATTTGGTATTTTTATAATCTATGTGTTATAGGAACATATTTATACATGGAATTAAGCACCTATATGAAAATATTACATATATAAGCATATTGAATCATATGCCTAAACTTATAGTTTAGTGGATGGTTAAAAAGAGTCATAAAGTGTCAAAAGGACTAAAATTATAACCATATGAAAATAGTCACCTAGAAGAGTAATAAGTTGTTGAATTATGTTCATATAAGATATAACTTGGTTGTGAGTTATATGACTCTCTAAAAAAGCTATGATTGATTGTTAGTTTATATATATTTAGTAGAGAATACTTATGTGTGGTACATATTATGAGAGTGTTAATATGTAAAAGCATTTAGACATATATAGCATATAATAGTGCATCATCATGTGTGCCTATAAGTTATAGTAGTATGTAATTTAAATAAAGGGTATATCCAAATGATATAAACCCATACTTGTTGGATTATTATTTATGATTATGGGTCGGTTGTTTCTTGGAATTTAACATTGGTTATTTATAATTATATAGTTGTGTTCATAAACAAATAACTATGATATTATAGGATGGCATAGAGTACCACTTTATAAATTTATGTTATACCTGAATGGTGTATACTATAAATGTTATGCCTAGACTCACACCTATGTTTGACTGATTAAATATATGCATATTGGTTATTACTATGAAAAGCATGTTTTATGATAGTTAATAGGAATTTATGTATGCATGCATACAACCTTTGAGACTGTAATGAATGATAGGATAGAATACTATGTGTTTCATGAAAACTATGACTTGTTTGGTTATATCTATTTGTTTAAATAAAATCCTATGTTTCTATGTATTTAAGACTATTTTATTATGATTGATTATGGAAAATTAGTAGTTATATTTTAGAATACTAGACTATGGTAATATGAGTTATCATAGGGTGTAGTATATTTGAAAACTAATTATGGTAATCAAAATCTATAGTTAAATATATATTTTACCTAAGTGATATAAACTGTAGTCATTATTTCTAGTAGGGGATAGATAATAATGATAGATTCATTCATACTTTTAATGGAATGAATGTATGTTTTTTTATTACTCCTATGCTTAGTATATTATGAGATATGATTGATATTAGAATGTAAATTATATGAATCTTTTGGTTATATTATGTTAACCAATCTCGCATTATTGATACTGAGTAAGGAGTGAGATGGACTTCACTGATGCACTAGCATCACAATGCCAAATAAAGGTAATTCGATCAAGTGGTGTGTATAAATTTTGACTAATTTATAAATCACTATTATTTATTATTTGAAAACTTTGGCATAAGTAATGCTTGGTGAGACATTACCATTTCATGAGTATAATTTACATCTTTATGCGATATCTTACAATAAAATGGGTTTCTATGATACATTGCATATTTAGTTTTAAAATTCATACAACGCATGGGTACTATCTTATCTCTTTGGATTCATGTGCCATCACTATCTACTCATCTGTGAAGGGAAGGCCATTCCCTGATGGGATTAGTGTGGGGGATCATTGGTCCATGGTTGGTGTAGAAAAGCGCTCAGATGATGTTCTCCCTCCTCACAACAATATTAATTTTGAGATGACACTTGAGATTGCCACAAATACTAGAGAGTCCAGGGAACTCATGCTCCATGGATCCATGTATCTTATATATGTACATTGTACTATGTTGTATTTATTATTGAAAACATTATCATGATGAGTTGTGATTACTTATTTATTGTACATTGACAATAGTGGTTGTGGGTATGTATCAGCCATGGCTAGTTAATTGTAATTAATTTCTATATTTGTAATATGATGTGTTATTATTGAAGATAGTGATCAATGATGTATGATGTAGCATTCTTCATTTACAGTTACCACACAAGGTATTTTATATGGTATGGTTAGATTCTCATGGGGTAATCTATTTATAGTGTATGTGTTTAATAAAAAAATCATGTATTTCTAGGTAGAACCCAATGAGGTTGTTACATGTGGTATCAAAGTTATGGCTTGAACTCAAGGACCTTATGAGTTCATTAGCATTTTTTCATCCTTCTGTTTATCAAAAAAGAGAATTGTGAATGTATGTGGTATGTTGAGTGTGTACCCTTAAGATCATTCATACCCTCTTATAGTTGTTAACAGATTGATTTTTTGAGTGTATCAATGGTGATGATTGTATACAAGGTTTGAGTAGGTGGTTACATAACATAATTCATGAGTTGTGAACAAGATATCCCTATCATAATTTGATCGCTTAGATTGAACACCTCGAGTATGATTACATCTTTCTTGGTAATCAAGTCACCTTTGCCATTTATGTTTTGTGTTGTAAGTTTTTAAAAAGATTGGGATGTTTCTCACTTAAGTATATTTGCATTAGTTTTGTGTCTTATTTACACTAATCCTATAAATCTATTTCTAGATTGGCACCATCTATTGTGGTGGGAATTCTCCTTGTAGTGGAGTATAGTCATTTTTGTTGAGGACTCCAATATATTAGGAGTTTGTTCATGGATTGTCACCCCTATGTTTATCTAGATTAGGAAGAAGTGGAAATTAGTATAGAGGTGAGTTTTTGTTCTCCCACCTTTTGACACCATTGTAATCCACTAAGTGGATTCATATTTTTATGATAGTGATTTAGTGTTCCCTTTAATGAAAACTTGTTTCTGAAATGTTGTTTTGACCTTATTCCCTTGAGTTTGTGGGATAATGTCTCCTACTTCTTATTGAGATAGAAGTTATAGGATTGGATGGATTGATACATCTATGTGGTTAGAATTTTTATTTTGGTTATGGAAGCAGATTATGATACTACTCATACAAGATTGATAAGTGAGTAGTGATTCGGTAACTTGAGTTTCAGTGTTTTCTTTTTACCATGTAAGGGTATTTAGGATTTTTATTGTTGAGATGTTAATTCTCTACTTTTCACTAATGACTTTTTAGAGTTATAATTTTTAGTGCTCTACTTTATCTAAAAAATTATGAACCGAGACCATGTGGAGTGGTGAACCTTGAATTAATATAAATTCTAGATTAAGAATTATAAGTTGATTATAAATATTATGTTATTATATACCCTCAATTAGATTCATATTATTCTCTTTTGCTTAAAGCATGTTATTTTAAGGAGATATTTATGTACCTTTCACTAGAAGCAAGTAGGTATAGGATGTGTGGAACATATTGTTAGTATAAATGGGTTGAGATTAAATTTTAACTTATTGTGTACTAGCCAAGCAAGCAGAGAGACATTGTCTCACTTGTTACTTTTATAAGGTTGTATGAATGGTGTGGTCTTTGACCTTTATATGTTATGTTAATTTTAACATCATTTCCTCTTATATATGAATATAATAGAATAGTTTAAACTATGAAATATGATACTAGTTATGTTCAACTAGTGATGACATAATACAATTACAGAATAATTTTATGATTTTTATTGTATGTATGTTGGTACATATAGAATTACTAATCATATATTATTGATTTTTATGATCTGTTAGTATAGAATTGTGATTCATTAAATCTTGTACAAATTATGGAGATCATTAGGTTGTGGAGACTTAAGGAATGAGTGGTGAATTAGGAATGTGAGTATTAAGCGATAAGAGTGGATCCTACTCAGTCTCATATTTACTCGGTAGTTATTTAGTTTGGATATGACAAAGGGAGGTTGTTGAATCTAGGATTTGGTAGACAGACTTGTCAAATTTAGATATATGGTCATATGCATGTATACTATGGAATGTTTATTCCTTTATTATATATATATATATATATATATATATATATATATATATATATAGATAGGAAAAGTAGTATTTTCAATTCTTATTCATCGTCTTACTTATCAAGAGATACGTGTAGTAATGACAATATTAACATGTTATACTTATCAGGAGATGAGTAGACTAGAATTGGTATTAACTTATACATATCATTCTTGCCAATTTTCCTAAATACTTTTCTCTAGAATGAGAAAAACACTCTTTGCATTAAAGAGATTTGCAGAGGGGCTAGACGGTTTTGTGAAACTCTCCCTAGTCATTTGGTTTGACTTTTATGATCTCATATATTTTAGGAAGTTAATAAAACTTTCACCAAGATATGTGGGCCTTTTTAAGGTAGTAAAAGTGGTCAGTCCTATATTATATAGGCTTGTCTTGTCAGTTTTAGATCTCACGATATTTGTGATAGAACCAATCAAATTAAGTGACACTCGCAAACTTTATTTTCATAATAAGAATATGTCACAATGTAGGGTCTTGTGGGACTAATACTCTAGGAATAGTACTACTTGTGAGGACTATAATAAATTTTTTAGACAAATTTTATATTTATTTGCTTGATTTGATACAATATACTATGTTATTTCTCTATGAAATAATGTTATTAATTTAGAACTTATTTTTTAAAAAGAGTCATCCATGGCAATGACTAGCCTTAGGGGGTAAGGATGTTATATCTTGATTCCTCGCTAAGCAAACTATTTGATTATTCATAGATATCAATAGTGACAAATTTGGATTTGGTTATTTTTAAATAAGCTTTGAGTTATATGTTATTATGGGACAACAATATATTATTTAGATTAAATTATTATATTGTTATGAGTCATCTATAGTGTATATGCTTGTATTACAACATGTTATTTTGTTATTTTAACTATATTTTATGATGTATATATCATGACTGTTATGGTATAAATTTCTATTTGTTGTGAGGTTGACATAGGAGAACTCATTCCTCAGAATATTATAGAGGGAAAGCATCATCAGAGAGGGTGACATAGATAGAAATATCAAAAGATGATAAAGAAACTAGTTAGAACCCTGCACACACTACATTATCTAGTACATGTTAGATGCATAATAAAGTGGTTAGCATAATGTGTTTTGATGCTGTTTGTATTAGATAGTCATTTATACATCATTTGCTAGCATAGTTTAATGGTTTTAAAAAATTTATTTTACATGCTTGTGTGTGTGACCATCAAATGTTGTTAGTAACGTGATTGGCATAATTAGATTCAAATCAAGGTTATTGATTTGTGAATTTATCATTAAACCATTTTTGACATCTAAAATGATAATTTAATTAGTGAATAGATATTAATTATTA
Organism: Torreya grandis; assembly: GCA_037957365.1. Lineage (NCBI taxonomy): Eukaryota > Viridiplantae > Streptophyta > Pinopsida > Cupressales > Taxaceae > Torreya > Torreya grandis. The sequence continues at coordinate 411,588 of JARHVA010000003.1, read as the reverse complement.
TAATTAGCAATAAATTGGTAAAATATGATCTTTTATGTTTTAAGAGGAAAAATAGGAAAAAATAAAAATAATTAAGAAAATTATATATTTGAAAAAATATATAATTAGGAAAAAAAATATTGTAAAGCAAAAATGAAGCTTTAAAATAGAAAAAAAGGGAATAAATAAAGGAAAAAAAAGGAGACTTAGCGATATGGAAATATTTCAAAAAGAATAAAGAATAAATCGAAAAGAAAATAAAAAGAAAATCTTTTAAAAAAGTAGTGCCTTGTTTATGGAGGTAAATAAAGAGGAGAAAATGAAAAAGGGGTAGAGATATATATTTTTTCTACATTACAGTCATAGAGAATTCAACTAAAAAAAAATCCTTCTTCATCTTCAACCTCGATTCTTAAAAGCTCGAGTGGCAGCAAATAGAGGAGTGTGAAAGAATGATCAATAAAAGACTCAAAATTTGAATACTTAAATTCCTTATAGAACATTTGGAGGAAATAGAGTATTCAATGGGATGGAATTTCTTTTAAGGTGATAAACAATGAAAAAAATATTAGTGGTAGATACCAGCAAGAAGGTGTCTGTGTCGAGTATGCAAGATAAGAGAAGGACCTATGAGTGATTATGTATTGGGAAAATCATGAACATCAAACCTATAATGACATTCATGTAGGTCATCTAAATGGTGATTACCTCTACAATCATGAGTTTTTACGAGGTTTTATTTCTCTTCATGGGCATGAGCAAGTAAGTTATCTACTTCTTGAGTTGATCTAAATTCTTGAATGGATGTACATAGAGACCAATTATTTATTTTATATATAGTGATGCAATGAATATATATCAATACAAATAAATGCATAGAGATACATAGTAACCTAGTATTGTTACATATATTTGACTAGTATTAAGTGATCTTTTAATACCTGCATCCAATATTAAGCTACATACATTAACCAATGCTAAATGGTATTGCATCGATTTACCTATAACCCTCAATGATTTAATTCTGAGTAGTTGTTTAGGAATAGTATGAAATGCTATGAATTGAGTTTAAGTGACTTATAAAAAGTATCATTTAATAAAAATATGCAACGATTCAAAATAAGCATGCAACAATGTATGAGGATATTATGAATTGTAGCAAACTTCCATCAGTGCAGTGACCTCAGTTTCATGTGTATATTATCATAATCTATGTGAAAAAATAATAAGAATTTATACTTTATACTTTTTCATTATAAGTATACCAGTTCACTATATTATATTTTGGTGTGAACTATGGTTATGTATGTTCACTGTTTATGAATAATCTATATATAGTATTATAAGCACACATATATGTTCAGACATAAATGATCTGAATCAATGAACATATATGATTTATATTATAATAATGCATAGTTCACCATTTAATTGATATATCAATATTATTATAATGTACATAATCTTATCATATCAAGAAAATATGATACTCGTGGATTTTAATTTACTAAATACTTTATTATGCTTAATGTGTTATATACTCATAGATTATAGTGACTACCTTTATATACTGTAATGACTTTATTATAGCTTATTTTTCTGGACCATATACAAAATATTAATCTAGAAACTAAGGTCATCAAGAAATGGTGATATATATTCATAAGCGACTTGCGAAAATAGATATGGTTTGACTTGTGTATTTGGCAGTGAGCTTGTTTCACATGTGGTGCAATCTGGTTGCAATGTTGTTTGAATAATCAAATATAATTTAAATATGGAGCAATATATGAAATAGATTAAAGTTTGGGGATATCACTATAAGACACACCTAGTTAGCCGATTATATGTATATTCGATTAATGATATTTATCTGGTATATATGTATTATTACCATGTGATATTTTATGTTTTAATGATGTTTATCTAAAAAAATATTTAGGGAGGTTATATATATACAAATATCTGATCTACAAGGGAAATTATACATATTTATATGGTATAAAAAAATATGTAATATTGACATGAGAGGTATGCATATAATTATTCCTCGGTATAATCACTATTAATATCTTCTTGATTGATTATGAACACCACTCTGATCTTTATAGAAATATAATGAGTTTATAGTGGGATTTATCTATAAATTTATATAGATAAGAACTATAGTTAAAATTAGATAGATATAGATACGTATACATACAATAGCCATATAACAGTATCGGGGCAAAGGTGAATACTTCACTAGTTAGTACTCTCATCAAATGAATAAAATGATAGTGTGGGAATTATGTGTGTATTTTTTAATATATGGTATGTGAGTGTATAAATATATAGAACATGCCTATGTTTATAGTGTTATTGATGGTGCAAACTATTTTATAGATTTTTGTATAGAAAAAATCTTGTTTATGCATGTCTATTGCATAGGTTTTTTACTAGTATATTATCATGACTTGAGTGATTTATATATATGTGTAATTTATGAAATTATTATGTATTGTATAAGATGAATTCACATATTATCGAATACTCATATGCAACCAAAATATGAAAGATTATGCTGCCTTGAGAACTTGTGGGCAGAGTTAGGTACGTTGTGGATAAGTCAAGATGAAAATCTATCTAGTTAGGGATAAGTACTATGAAGTAATAGTACATTAAAAAATACCTTTTCTTATAAAGGTCATCAATATATTTTGTAAACAGTAAAGTATAATGATTGAGTTCTTGATTTAGAGATATAATTGACCATTGATTTGGTATTTGTATCGTTTGTGTGTTATGGAAACATATTTATACATGGACTTCAGTAACCATATGAAAACATTATATATATATATATATATATATATATATATATATATATATATATATATATATATATATTGGGTCATATGCCTAAACTTATAATTAAGTGGATGATTAAAATGAGTCATAAGGTGTCAAAGGGATTGAAACTATAACCATATAAAAATAGTCACCTAGAATTGTAATAAATTGTTAAATTATATTCATACAAGGTATAATTGTGTTGTGAGTTATCTGACTCTTTGAAAAGGTTATGACTAACTGTTAGTTTATATATATTCAACATAGAATACTTGTGTGCGGTATATATTATGAGAGTTTTAATATGCATAAGTGTTTAGACGTATATAACATATAATAGTGCATAATGATGTGTGCTTATAAGTTATGAGATTATGCAATTTAAATATAGGGTATACTCAGGTGGTATAAACCTATATTTGTGGATTATTATTAATGGTTATGGGTTAGTTGTTTCTTGAAATGGTAAGACTGGTTATTCATAATTGTGTAGTTATGTTCATAAATAAATAACTATGATATTATAAGATGTCATAGAACTACAGTATAAATATATGTTATATCTAGATAGTGCATATTGTAATTGTTATGTCTAGACTCACACTTATGTTTGACTAATTATATATATGCATATTGGTTATTACTATGAATTAGATGTTTTATGATAGTTAGTAGTACTTTATGTATGCATTCATGAAACCCTTGAGAGTGTAACAAATGCTAGGATAGAATAGTATGTGTTTCATGGAAACTATGACTTGTTTTCTTATATATAGTTTCTTGAATAAAAGATTATGTTTCCATGTATTTAAAATTACTTTATTATGAATGATTGTAAAAAACTAGTAGTTATATTATAAAATACTAGACTATGGTAATATGTATTATCATAGCGTGTAGTATGTTTGAAAACTAATTATGATAGTTGGAATCTATTGTTAAATGTGTATATTATCCAAGTGGGATAAACTATAGTCATTATTTCTAGTATGGGATAAATAATAATGTGATATTCATTCATACATTTGATGAAATGAATGTATATTTTTTATTACTCCTATACTTAGCATATTATGAGATATGATTGCTAGTAAGATGTAAATTGTATGAATATTTTGGTTATATTATGTTAACCAATATCGCATTGATGATACTAAGTATGGAATGAGATGAACTTCACTGGCTTACTAGCATCACAATGCTAGATAAAGACAATATGATCAAGTAGTGTGTATGAATTTTGACTGATCTATAAATCATTATTATTTATTATTTAAAAAATTTGGTCAAAGTAATTCATGAGTATGATTTATATGTTTTTTCAATATCTTGTAATAAAATAGGTTTTATGATACACCGCATGTTTAGTTATAGAAATCATACAACACATAGGTACTAGCTTGTCTCTCTAGATTCCCTTACCATCACTATCTACTCTTCCATGAATGGAAGGTCATTCTCTAATGGGATTAGTGTGGGGGATTGTTAGTCAATGGTTGATGTGGAAAAACACTCGAATGATGCTCTCCCTCCCCATAACAGTACTAATTTTGAGATGACACTTGAGATTGCCAAAAATACTAGAGTCTAGGGAACTCATGCTCTGGGGAGCCATGTATATTATATATATACATTGTTATATGTTGTATTTATTATTGAAAACATTATTGTGATGAGCTGTAATTACTTACTTATTGTACATTGACAACAATGGTTGTGGGTATGTATCAGTTGTGGCTAGTTAATTTTAATTACTTTCTATATTTATAATATGATGTGTTCCTATTGAAGATAATGATCAATGATGTATGATGTAGTGTGTTTCATTTATAGTTATGACACAAATTATTTTATATGGTCACTGAATAGATTCTCGTGGTGTAATCTATTTATAGTGTATGTGTTTAATAAAAAAAAATCATGTATTTCTATGTAGAATCTAGTGGGGTTGTTACACAAATCGACCCATGGAAAAAGATTTAACTAAATATATGCTTCTTTTTAGATGGAATATAAAACATATTCATCATTTTCAAAAAAAAATTGATATTTTAGCTATTCTAAATTCAATGATTTTTTCTAGAGTAAAATGATAATATTCACAAAAAATGACTTCTTTCTCATCTTCATGGTTCATCCAAAAGTCTTCAAAATGGGGCATATGTTGGTATGTGGAACTAATAATATTCTCAATCAGACCTATGGCATCAAAATATGGTCTAACTTTGAATGACCAAATAATGATTTGGGTCATTTTTGCATCAACAGTTTTAGCCTTGGATAATGAATCACATGTATATGTGCATATTGTAATTTAAAAGTGTATTCAAGATTTGTGTTTACTAGACAAAAACTTGTGTGTCTCAATCAATTATCTTACCAATTTAATTAGGGTCCATCTATCGTCGACATACTTTGGGAACATGTATGGAGATATTTGACATGAGCAAATTTTGAGATATGTGAAGGTTGGAAATTCAATGAAACAAGTTATCCATCTAGAGATTTCAATTGATGTTGAAAATGATAATCTGACGTTGTAGGGATTAGGCTCAAACATTTGAATTATATGTTGAAATAATGCATCGTTGATCTTGTAGAAATGATGTGAACTTTATTTCAGAGTAGGGTTCATTTTAAGATCCCATATCAGAAACCCTCTTAGGTTTGTTTAGGTGAATTTGATTCGTAACCTTGAAGAATATGATGATATTTTTTAAATGGCCTTTTTAAGTTTTATGTACAACTACCCATCGGCATGCTATATTTAAGACTTCTATTTTCACCCTAGAGCATGTTGCCATTTGGAAGCATGCTTTTGCCATTGAAGAATCTTCCCAACAATGCATTCAATGTTTGCTAACTTACATAAAAAAATTTAAATTGAATATTCTACTATTGGATAATTTGTTAACTGCATAATTTACTATTTTACAATTGAAACTACAACTATCACTCCAACTAGGACAAATAGAGTGGAAGAGGCAATCTCCCCAACTACACATAATAATTATTTCATTTTGGATTTGCATTCATTTATGTTTTTTAATTTACCATTTTTTAATAAATTTTTATTTTACAGGTCACCCTACATTTGTGAGGAGAAGTATGCCACAACCCCTACCACCCATCCAAACTCAAAGAAGAGATAAAAATATCTCCCTCCCTACATAGAGCAGAGGAACCCAGTAAATTTCAAAGTATGAATTCCCAAATTTCTCTATTAGTGGTTTTTCTAGTGCATAGGGACTTACATGTTTGTAGCATATTGATCTTGATGAAGAGTATCTTAGGATCAAAATCGGGGCCCTGACTGGTGGTGAATTTAATCCACATTATTTTATTCAAGTTTCTAATGTGCCTATAATAGAAGTGCCTTCTACCTCTCCCCTATCTACCCCACCCACCACTGATAATTTGAACTTGTCTGATGATTCTATAACTTATTTTCCATTGGATAATTTAGTTTTATAAATTTTACTTGTTAATATGAAGGAAGGTTTTATTGATGATTTTAATGCTTTAAAACAATGGGAGATATGGGCAAAAGCATTGATCAAATAAATCAATGTCTATTTTCACAATCATTCCTAAAGAGTTAATTTGTTTTTGCTTGTTCAAAATGAACCCTCAAAGATTGACACTTTATTCAATCAAGATCAATCTGGATTAATTTCAATTACTAATGTTACAATGATAATGTTTTAAGAATTATGATAAACAAGATAGAAAAGTTAAATAGAGAAGCCCAAGCCTATTTTAATAAATGGGCTAGAGATATAAACCTTGTTGCCATTGCCCAAGCAAAAAGGGAAAAAGCTTTGGTAAGTTTGCATCATTTATAATATGTATTCTTGTTATTATAATTTTTATCTACTTGACTCTTATATGTTATTTTTCAATTACAGAAAAAATATGAAAATTTGAAAAAAGAAGCACAAGTTCTTAATGTACATTTGAAAAACGCGCGCAAAAGTATAATCTCAGCTATTGCATTCAAGGAAAAACATGTTCTGTTAAATAAATAGAACAACACTTTGAAAAAAAATATCAAAGAACATGGGATGGATCTAAACATTTTATTGAAGCAGAAAACAAATGTAGATCTAAGTTTTCTTTCAACTAGTGATGCAATGAATGAGGAGAGATAAAATATTGCAAATATCAATTCTACTATAGAGGATCTTCTTAAGGAAGGAATTATCAAGAAGGGCATGCAGGGAAGTCACGAGAGTGGGATTTATGTGGAGGGCAATGGCACGTAACAAGTGGGCGAAGATGATGTTGGAGAAAGATGTTAGTTTGTTTTAAAAAAATATAATGTTCAAAATGACTGATTTCTATTCAAGGTAGTTTGTTATGTTTGAAAGTACTTGTTTTATTTAACATTATACATGTCAATGTCAAATGATATCTATTACTCTTTATGTTTTAAACACTCTTGGTTTGTAATTTTATGATTTTAAATGTGTTGTGGTTAATCTTAGCCTTAAATATTCAATGAAATTATATTAGTGTAGTATTTGAAATACTCTTGGTTAAATGTATTATTTAAATATTCTTTGATCTTAAATATTATGTAGGCAATGTTCTAAATGGGTGATAACTATTAAACACTTATGTTTAAATGTATTGTGATCGGGATTTTAAATGTATTGTGGTATTTAATTAATACTTTGGATTTTAAATGTATTGTTTAAACAATTATTAATTTATAGGGGCAAATATATAATATTTATTACACTATGTTTGAAACACTATTGATTTGTAATTTTATGATTTAAAATATGTTGTGGTCAAGCTTAGAGGCTAGCTTTAAATATTTAATGGTTATAGTAGTTGTAATATTTTAAATATTCTTGGTTAAATATATTGTTTAAATATATTTCAGTCTTAAATAATTTGTAGGCAATATTCAAAATGACTGATAACTATTAAACACTTATGTTTAAATGTATTATGTTTTGGATTTTAAATGTATTGTAGTATTGAATTAATAATTTGATATTCAATTAATTAATACTTTGAATTTTAAATGTATTTTTTAAACAATTATTAATTTATTGGGGCAAAGATATAATATCCATGACACTATATTTGAAACACTCTTGGTTTACAATTTATAATTTTAAATGTGTTTTGGTCAAGCTTATTCTGTTTGAAACATTCTTGGTTTGTAATTTTATGATTTTTAATATGTTTTGGTTAAGCTTAGTTAGCCTTAAATATTAAATGGAGTTATAGTAGTGTAATATTTGAAATACTCTTGGTTAAGTGTATTATTTAAATATTCTTCAGTCTTAAATATTTTGTATGCAATGTTCAAAATGATTGATAACTATTAAGATCTTATGTTTAAATGTATTATGATCCATATTTTAAATGTATTGTAGTATTTAATTAATACTTTGGTATTTAATTAATTAATACTTTAGATTTAAAATGTATTGTTTAAACAATTATTAATTTATAGGGGTAAAGATATAATATATGTTACATTATATTTGAAACACTCTTGGTTTATAATTTATGATTTTAAATGTGTTGTGGTCAAGCTTAGTGGTTAGCTTTAAATATTCAATGGTTATAGTAGTTGTAATATTTGAACTACACAGAAAAGTAATAAGACAAATAATAAAATGCTTAACTCTAGTCTCTAGTGAAGAAGTATTCTACATTTTTTACTATCAAAGTTTCATCATTTTTAATGTGAAAGTGAAGACATCAATTTTAATTGATTCTAAATTAATCCATAGAGTTTAAGAAGCTTGCAATTAGTTTACATGTGTGAAATAGATTACACAATTTCAACTATTTGAACATGAAAAAATATGAAATATTTTTAAAAATAGTAATTTTTATACATATCAAACTAAAACTTGGGTAGTTAAAAAAATCCTTGAGAAATTTTCTCATCGTAATTGTGATTTGTATCTACCATATCAGTGCCATATTTAGTCTTGGTATTCACATCCTTTGTATTGTCACTATATTACTAGCAACTCTTGTTTCAACTATAGAACTCCATGGTGCTAGTGCTCTTTCATAAGGAAATTTGTCCATAGAATAATGTGAAACATAGAGTCTCAAGCAAGTCTCTAGATTTTTATCTAATCTATTTCTAAGTTTTGACTTAATGAAAGATAATGCATTAGACACTCATTCATCTTCCATAGAACATAAAATCATTGTTTGAACAAGTTTATATAATCTGAAATAGTGACTAATAATTTCGTGTAAGATGCTACTAGAATTAAAAAAAATCCATAGTCGTGTAATTGCACTATTTTCAATTGGGTCACTTCAACACTAAAATTGATCCATCATTGTATATCCAAATCGTGTTGACTAAGATGTCAGTAATTATTTTTTCAAAATATAATTTATATCAACTCCATTCACCTCTATAGATTTACAAAAATGCTTAACAATTGAACCTATGTATTTATGAATTAAACTGCTAATCTATTGTTGATTGTTATTCCAAAAAATGAGATTCACAACTCCCATGCCCTCCAACAATTCATCCCTTTAAAAATAATCTCTAATCTTAATAAGTAAACTTTGCAAGATTGGGCTTAATTTAATTCATGTTTCAAATAAAATAGTATCATATAGAAGACATGTTATAGGTACATCTTCAAGTTTAGCTCCCATAACTTCAAGTCTTCTATAGCAAGTGTGCATTGGGATCTCATTAGCATTTACCACAACATAAATAAGATCATTGATATTTAATTTTATATAACTCTTAGGGTTTTTAAAATCTATCAAAATTTGTTAGGTTTTAAAAACAGGTCCGTAAAAGCTTTCATTCAATGTGTATAATATATCTAAAAATTGACATACATATTTTCTTAAATATATGAAGTCAAATATATGTATGTATGTATCTTGGGCATGTTTCATTAAATATTTGGTTTTATTCAACAATGGTAGAATACCACATAATTTCAATAATGTTTCAAAATCTACAAAATAGCACAATAACAAAAAAAAAATTGTCAACTTCTTTGTGATATTTATACGTAAAACCTGCTAAAGATGGATATTCCTCAAAAATTGTGCATGTAGATTCATACATGGAAATCCATTTTGTATCAATGTATTTCATTATTTTTTTACTATCAGTCACCCCAATGGCAATTTTTGGAACTCCAAAAATCTTTTTGGATTTCCAAAAATCTTTTTGGATTGCTTGACATATAAACATGCAAGTCATGAATGAGCTCTTGCATTTTTGCGATATTACCAAATGTGCTAACATTTTTTTACAGAATATTCTTCTTATAATCCATGCATTGAATTAAAATCATAAATGGAGCAACTGTATTTTGAAGATGAACACAAAGACCACTTCTATGCCCCTGCATTATTGATGCACCATTAGTGCCAACACACATGAACTTCGTAACTATGGCATAATCATCCATCCCAGCTTTCTTTCTTAAATTGGATATAACCAATTTATGAAGGCTTTCTACATTGCAATTTTCTACCATTTTATGGATATCTTATAGATGAGATTGCTTTAAATAGTTTTCAAAAGTATAAACATGGATGCAAACCTATGATGTGTTGTCAACTGTAGTGACCTCATCAATGGATAGTGAGATAAATAGTGATCTCTTAACACTTTCTTTCAAATCTTCTATCTCAACTATTTCTAGGCATTTTTCCATTTTCCAAGCACTTTTATCTAACTAATGTGATTGTGGAATATCAAAAAACTAATTATATTGAAACAAAATATTATAATCTAAAAAATCATAAATGGGTCTACCTTTTTTTTAAATGTGGTAAATAGTAGAAAATTGTACATGTTTTATCTTTAAATTGGATTGCATAATATTTCCAAATTGAGCTTTGATCTCTCTGACAATAATATCATCAAGTACCTGATTGATTCCATTCCCATGATGATTGTATTTCAATACTTAAGCTTTCAAATAATCAACTGCAAGGAAACATTCCTTCCTCGATTGGTAAGCTAAAAAACCTGTGAATTTTGGATCTTTTTAAAACTGGACTAACTGGGAGGATTTTTGGTGAGTTGATCTAGCTCAAAGAGCTGAAAGAATTCAATGTGAGTTACAACCATTTATGCAGAAAAAATCTAGACAAATATCCAATGAATTCATTTCTAGATTCTACATATTCTCACAATGACTGTCTTTGTGGATCACCGCTCCCTGTTTATAGTTGATCATTTTCTATTGTTATAACTCCAAGGTTTTAACTTAGCTTGGACACATTTGCTTTGTATTTTGTAAGTTGTCTCATCTGTTATTTTTAATTATGTTTTAGTAATATAATTTAAATAAAGAATTTATTCAAAAAGAAAGATCATTTATGGAATATTTTATATTAAGTTATTTTTAAAAAAGATTGTTTCTTGAAAATATTTGCAATATTTTGTAATGATAGTATTGTTTTTTTCTTTCCATTAAATATATTTAAGTTATATTTCTATTATTATATAAACTTATCTACAAACATGGTCCTAACATCTATCAATGTAAAACCTCAATAAATTTTGGTGTTTTGATGTATTCAAAGTAATAAAGTTAATATATGTTTTTTCCTTATTGCTTCTATTCAGATTTTTTATTAATCCACTTTAAAATCAAAACTTGCATTGGTGAAAAATTTAAATAGATTTTTAAAGTTAGAAAATGCAGTAATTGAAAAGGAAATGAGGTTAATATTTTATTGCTCAATTCACTAACAATTTAATAACATAATCTTTATGTACTCAAAATAATATTTTTTTAAATTTAAGAATGAGCTTAATATTTTTAACTAAAATCCTATCATCAAATTATTCACATATCTTTTAACTAAAATCCTAATGTCAAGGTATTCACATTTCTAACAAAAAGTTTTGTTCTTTGACAAAATGTTTCTTAAATAAGATTTTAACATCAGTATATCTTTTAAGTTGGAAATTATTCATTGATCTCATAAAATATATTAGATTACATTTTTATAACTTAAATATATTCTATATAAAAGAAAAGAATCACCCCTATCCACTTTAGGTGAAGGAGGAGGAGGGAAACATTGAGGTGGGAAGAAAGTGGCTTCATCTGACAATTGGTTATCCAAGTGTTCCATGATATCCAAATATCCCAAACTCCTACACCTTCTAATATTTAATTATGGTGGTGTGGTACATCAACACCCAAGTAACTAATCACATAGTCAACATCATTGATATCTTTGCATTGAGTGAAGAAACCGACTCCATTAGATAGGATGTTGACACAACTTATGGATTGTGTTAAATCAAATATATTATGATGTAATTGCTATTAGGTATCTCATCTAAGACATGCCTTAGACCACTCGACCCTCATAATACATAGAAAAATATGTAATAAAATGCAACATAACTCAAACTTTATTATATTTCAATATCAATAAATTACAATAGGCTTAGTAACAAAAATGACACTACAATCTTGCAATGAGATGCATTACAACATTAGATCAAAAAAAAAATCTTGCTAACTCATAGTTTCTGTAAGTTTATCTCTATCTCAAAACAATCATTCAAACTATCCTTAAACTTTATCTCATAATTTGTAAAACTCCTAAAATTCCATTAGCACAAGTGTAGGGGCATACTTATAAAGGTTTACTCATATGTGTGCTATTTGTAGTATGTGCGAACAATTAGATAAAAGTAGTGCACAGTAAAAAAAATCACTACTTTTATCTAATTGTTTGTGCACTTACTTATGCACTTTTTTTCATATGCTCTACAAAATCTTCCACTTCAACACTTTTGCTTTGCTCCCTTCTCGTGTTGCATAACTTTTCAACTCCTCTAGGATATGACTCATAAAATATATGAAATGGTATCTTATTTATAAATTTATTCATTGAAATATTGTATGTAAACTTAGCTTGTGATAGAATATTATCCCATTTTCCTAGCTTACCTTCTATTAAACATCTCGATAGATTACCCAAACTCTTATTGACTATCTCTATCTATGCATCTATCTAAGGACAGTGATGAAAAAAATTAGAACATAAAAATCAACTAAGGAAATAAGTACTCACCTACAACTCAATAGATGAACAAAAGGGCAGATGTTTGTCTTATTAATAATTCTTTTTCACTAATTTTCAACCCAGAGGCATGTATTTGGCAAGGTGTTGGTACTGCCTATGTGGTACTAGTCACTTTTGAGGGTTAATGTACTAATAATTACATATAGGTAAATATGCTTACTTGAAACATAAATTTACATTCTTGCAAAAATAAAGTAGCACACTTTCAGGAAAAGTATATGGCATAAAAGGAATTTATAACTATATGAGAAGCTTACCATGCTTTTATGAATTGAAATTGTAGAATTAGAAATGCTTTTGCTGAAAATTAAATATGAATGTAAAGATCATATGTTGTAACTATTTTTAGAAAATGAAAGATACATACACACATTACAAAATGAAACTAAAATAATGGATGGGATTTTCACCACAATTCCTCTCAATTGGGCCCTACTTTGGTTAGATTTGCATTACAATCCATTCCTTTGATATAGTTGAATTAATTCAAAATAATGTTATTGCATCAATGAATCCATATAAATGAAAATATTTATATTGTAGTCACAAAATTATCGATACAATGATTAAAACTCTAGTCTTTTATTCCCTATGTTCCTTCTAAGTATAGTTATCTTGCATTATGTGCTTATCCCTTAAATAGAGAAGGTACACCTTTATTCAAATTCATTACACATAAATGGATCTGATAGATTTCAAACTAACATTTGGACAATAAGGGAAAATAAGAAGTATGATAAAATAACATATTCATTTTTTGCAACTACGTAATATGGATGGTCTAGTGGAGGAGGAATAATGATTAGACAATCTGATAATGAATTCATTTTTTCTTCAAAATGAGGAATTGTCACACTTCTCAAATCATAGGAGTTATTTTATCAAAATTTTCATATAACCATCACAATCCCCAAAAGTGTTTATCTAGTTGTTGTTATAGGTGTTGCCTAGTTTCTATGGGTGGATTAAAATTCTCCAACCATTTATAGAGGTAACTCACCTAAATTCTATGCGTGGAATATTTCAGTTGTTGCTATGTGTAACTTGCCTAGTTACTACATGTGACTTGTGAATGTTTCATCCATTACTATAGGTAGCTCACTCAATTTCTACAAGTGTCTATTTACTTAAATTTAACTTAATATTTACAATCTCATATTATTGGTAAAGCCAAAAATAGAAATAATGATAAATGGCACTATGTTTTTCATAAATAAATAGTTATAAGACAACACCAAATATATGTGCAACATGTTCATCAATTTCTACATGGAAAAAAGGATTTCAAAAGGAAACTTTTATATACCAATGGGCTAGTTGTAAGAGGTCGACAAGGATTAATTCTTGGACTAATCACACTCCCAAACTCAATTAGTTGATATTGTTCGATCAACTTAAACTCTGTCATATATTGGTACATAGTCCTAAAAAATAAAAAGGTTCATATGAGCCTTCACCCTGCCTTAGGTAAAATCCTTTACTCCTTTCAATTTTCTTCCCTCTCCTAGTTTATGTAGATTCATTTAATTACTCTTTCCCTATCTAGTTGGGGATAAGAACCTAGAAAGGAGGAGGGTGGTAATTTATATCCAACCAGTTATGTATTTCAATGTACTTATGGACCTTTTGAAGTGTTGTTATGATATTGTGCCTTAAAAGGGGTTCTTTTCTCTATAACTCATGAGTTAATTCATCCCTTCTTCATATTCAAGTGGAAAAAGTTGTCCTACTAACCTGCTTAAAGAGTGTCAAGTTTTGATATTGGGTTTGTATTTGTTACCTTGTGAAATTGATGGCCACATTAGTATTTGACATCAAGTGATCCAATATTTAATTATCTTATCAGGTCTAGTGGCTTCTCCTCTTATCAACCTAGAGTTATTTTATTTTTCATGATAATATCTCTTTACCCCTCTTTTATTCATTAGAAATATATGAATAAAAATATTTAATTAATACATCTCCTAAATTAATATTTAGCTTCATTCTAGGTCAAAAGTGACATCATAATCATGCAAATAAAATTCTCATGATAGGATTTGTATTTCAGGGGTAATTTTATCATAACATGAAAGAAAGAGTGAGGCTCACTTATTTTTATGGGAATACCACAATAGAGTTTCATAAACTAAAATGTCAACCAATGTTCCTTGAAGTAGAAAGCATATACCCTTGTAGTTGGTCTAAAATATATTACATGCATAATCAATTAACTCAATTCATCTGCCTTTCCTTCAGCTCAAAAATCTCTTTATCCTTGTTCTATAGTTTCTCCTATGCCTATTTTAGATTTTTATTCATCACCTTTATTTCTTATAGCATGTAATTGTGATGAATATCCCATTGGTCCTATACAACTTGGATCTTAGAATCTCTCTTCATAAATAATTCTTCTTGACTGAGTCCATCAGCTTAAGTGGAAATAGTCTCAAGGGATCTTTAAAACCTCGAGTCAATGATCAAAATGGATAAAACCATCTCTATTTCCTTTTTTATAACTACCCAAATCCGAATTTATCAGAATGGTTTCTTAATAAAATAGTTAGGGGTTATAATGCCAATGTCATAAGTAGCTAGAGCAAGTTACTAAGTGTTTATAATAGTTGTTGGATCTTATTAATCTACTACATTGACTTATTCTACTATAGGTGGCATTACTTCTATGGGTGGCATTGCTACTATGGATGCATGAATATTTTCACCTTCCTCTTATACTACCCTAGCCAACACATATAAGCCACTTTACTTATTCTCCAATGCCCTATTTTTTTCCCTAAGAAACTCAATTTGTTTTTGGGAAATTAGAAATTATTGATTCTCTTCCTTGTTCAATGAAATAGGGGGTTCTAAATATCGTTCCATGACCCTTTCCTCTTCAAAAAAAGTATTCTCCTTTTATTTCCTATTATGCTTCCAACCTTGTTTCTTCTTTCTTTGCTGATTTTTTAGGTGTAGGGCCAAATGTTCCATTTCCCTAAAAGCCTCAAATATTGAGCTAAATGAGTTAGAATCCTTATCTTTTACATGTTTAGTGGTTTGGATGTCCTCATATTTGGTTTCTTCTTTTTCCTTAGATGATTTTCCACTTTTAATGTGGAAAACTATATATGTCATTGGGGCCTTTTGCCTTGTTATTTATAGATACTAAAATATTTTCTTTGGTACTTAACAATGATAAAATTGACATATAATTATCACACATAAATTGAGCACCCAAATAAAGTTCCAATTTTCCATCCTCTCAAACTTGCATGTTATTTTATGATTCAACCCTTTCATTCAATTTTCAAACACCTATAGGAAACTTATTGTTTGCTTTACACCTATTAAATTCCTACGCAAACATATCCAAAAGTTCAGCACAATCCACTTGTACATGAGTCAATTTTGATAATTCAATCATTATCTCCATTCGATAATGACCTGCCTAGTTATAATTTTCCCACTCCAAATAAAGACTATTTTATGAAATTAAACCCATGTTTAGGGTTGGTCCATAATTCTAGTGTGTTAGTGGTGTGAGGAATCATTTAAAAGGATCACTATATAAAAGAATCAAGGCCTCATTTCAAACTCACTTGGTATATATCTAGAATTTATCTATTACACATTTATACACTATTACACATTGAGAAAATCTACCCTAATCTTCGCAATTTCCATACTAATTAATAGGAGAAATCATTATCCAAGTTTAAAGATTCAAAAGTAGGTAAATCAAACATTTCATGTAACAAATCCAATATTTAGTTGCATTCATATAGCGAAGGGGCACCATTACACAATCACACTAGGTGGGAGAACTACATGTGGCTTGTTTTCCCTCCATGGTCTATTTGATACATACAAAGTAGTCAATCACTAGGAAAGGGTGATTGGGGTGAGCTCAATCCATTACACTGCCCCCCATATTTTTAGGTTTCTATCCCCCTTAAGCACATATAGGGTTTCAAGGAAAATGTGGTTGATTTTAGAATTTGCATTCATCATTAGGTTTAGGATTTGCACATAATCAACTCGATGCAAGTAACATATCAGTCCTTAAATTGAGCAAACCACATGTGTGCTTATCCCTAATTTTCACTTCAAAAACACAATCATAGTCTAACAATAAACTATAAAATATAAGTATCATTATTTCATTAGTACCTTCTATATGTATCTTATGCCATTATCAAATTAGAATAATCAATATCAATCATTTACATATAAGATCTATACATTGGATAAATAGTTTGTGAAAACATATACTAAAAATCTCAATTCCTCAATTAAAATAGAATTGGTTGTAGAATTTTAGGTATGAATGAGAATTACTTAGAAAAATCTATAAATTCATTCCATCTTTTAAAACTCCTACAAATAGAACTAAAAATCAGATGTTGAGGTCTCTAAAATTGATCAGTAAACATCCCTCTATCATTTGTAGCTCTTTAAGTACTTTCTCTCTCCAAAATAGGCAAATTATCCACTAATATTATATGACAAACTCTTAATATGGGCATAATGAGGTCTAGGAGTATTCTCTACCTTTCATAGACCTGCAAATTCTTATATATACCTTATAACTATATATATACATCCTCCACCGCCAAGGGCCTTAAAAATATAGTTGGGTTCTGTGTACCTTCAAAATTATAATCACACATAATCATTTGTATTTTAAATCCATGATGCAATGGATAAATGCATATCTTTTTGATACATGATCATTATTTCAAACTCCAGCTACACATATCATTTACTTGTGGCTTAAAAGTCTTCTCAAATAAGCTTATATATATTTTCTCTCACATCATAGTAGAATAGTTTTAATAAATAAATGAAATATCCTACCTTTAGGACTACTCAATAAAGGATTTAAATAGCCTGAATCCTATCATGTAACTTGTGGCTTCAACCATGTATCTCACCCTTCATTTTTTTTGGTGATGCAACTAGGATATGAACTTAGTTTGGATGGTTGTTAAGACAAGTATGAGTTGGGACTGGAAATTAGGATACGATCTAATTGGAGTTAGCATGCATTCAATTGGAAAAAGTGTCTAAATTTGGCATTAACAATTAACTCCTTCCATTTTGGTCATGATGAGCTGGCATTCGAGCTAGGTCTTGAGCTTGACATGTGACTTGGTTCGAACTCAGCATAAAACATGAGTGACTTGGAAAATAGAAAAGATGTAGTTTTAGGCAACATGGTGGCCTGAGGACCCACCACATGTACCTTTAAAAACACACCTCATCCTACCACATGATGATCAGATCCCCTTTCAAAACAAGAGTAAATCCCACTAGCTACAGTCTCCATAGCTGACCTTTTGAAACTACGACTGACAAAGACCGATGAACTAATAAATCCTCTAGATCAATATAGATGTATGATTTAATGCCATATCTATTAAGTGGAATCCATACACATATCAAACACTACCAACCCTAGGTTTTCACTTAGATTTTTATCCTTCTAGGGTTGTAGATTTTAGCTTTTAGGTTTTTGATTTTCCCTAATAATACACATTAAACATGACCATGTTGAATACACATTATTGGTTAACACAATTTATGAAATTTCTTTTTTCATGTTGTTTTACATTTATTAAATTTTCTTTAGATTATTTATATAGACAAGTGGGTTATTAAAATCAAGTCCAAATTCACTAATAAAACTAAGTTTAACAATGTACAATCCCAAGCCTCTAATTCCTCCTATTGTTGTAATATATAATCCAAGATAAATTTTTTACCATTAGATGGAAAAAGGTGACTATAACTCAAATTTTTCCTCATAATTTTAAAACTCCTAACAATTATCATCCCACTTTGGATATTGGCCCTTGACTTATATTGGATCCTTTGGTTCATGCTATTAAAACACAAAGGGGTAAGGTGACCAGTCTAGTAGTATAAACCAAATGGCCTTGCCATTTTCCTTCTTTAACCCCACCACCAACAACCAAAAAAGATAATCAATCCATGGGTTATGACATCATAGATCAACTCAAAAAAAAACCCAAACCAAAATTTCTCTATTAGAATTACTTTAGACAATTCTTGTTTACAAAGACATATTGTATGCAGCATTACATGATACAACTATACCAAACGATGTAGAACCATCTTGTATGGCTTCTCTTCTCATTACACTACAATGGAAAGAAGAAATAATCTAGTTTTAAAAAGAGGATTCACCTCTTAAATAAATTATAGATCAACATATACCATTATATATTAAATTTCATGTATGAAATAATATTATCTAGAGAGTTTGGTGGAGAATGGATTAGGGCTAAACATTTTTAATATCACATTTTTTAATATATTTGGTATTATTGTAGAGGATATTATTATTAATATATGAATATTCAAGGATTTGACAATATTCTAAAGAAATTATTAGGAAAAACTACACTATATATCACAGTGGGCCCTCGAATGATAGCCATAGTTTTTAAAATCGTGCCTAACAACCTTAATTATATTATTATTTTGGAAGACCATGGATCCATGAGATGAACACAATTCCTTCTAATTTACATGCATGTTTAACATTCAGTCATCAAGGATACATATATGTGCATTCCCTTTCAATTAGGAACCATTCAAGTATTATGTATTAACCCAACCTAGGGATCATTACATTCCTCATATGTAACCATATTCACAACAATCCAAACTAACTAAACTAAAAATTTCTTCTTCTATTCCAATGGAATCATCATCAATAGACTATAGTCAAAATGTTTTTGGGCTTAAATATTTACAAAAAATGGGATATAAAGGACAAGGATTGGGAAAACATTCACAAGGCATTATTAACCCCCTCCAAACATCCAATCAGAAAGGACAATAAGCCTTGGTTACATAGAATAATCAAACAAAACTAAGAAGGGAACACCTAAAACAACTACTATTCATACACATTTTTTCAAAGTAAAGCCTAATCTAGCATGGGAAGTTCATAACACATAAACATTACAACCAATATAACCTTACATGATTGATGATACAGCTTCCCCAGATATTTGGACATTAGATGAATTTTCAAATAATATCTCCCTCATAGAATACTTTAGGGTGTATGAGTAACTTAATTAATTTTATCATAAGAATGTGTTTATTTATTCAATTATTGCCTAGACATAGTTTGGAGAGAATAAAGACACTAATTTCCATATTAAAGCAGATCCTCTAGATACCATTCTTAAAACATATATGGAAGAGATATCAACTCTAATAAATGAAGAGACAATATAATATCATTATGGATTATATAAGGATCCTATACCTATATTATTAGCATCCATGTTACAAAAGGATGAAGGAAAGGCACTCCAATAATTTACACATGACTACCCAGAATAATTTACATGGGCTTACTCAAATATGCTAGGAATTGATCCCAAAATAGCATTAAATTTTATTTTACTTTATCTAGATGTCAAGTAACTACCAAAAAATATGTGAAAAATGAATCAAAAATTTGCATTATTACTACAGGAAGAGATACAAAAATGACTAGATGTAGGTTTTATTTGAGCCATTGATTATCCCAAGTGGGTTTAAAATATAGTCCCAGTTGTAAAACCTAATGGGTAGATTCAATGCTATAAAAATTATAGATATTTGAATAAAGCTTATCCTAAAGGAAAATTTCCACTACCAAACATTGACATGATTGTGAATTTTACACTTGGTTACAAGATGTACCATTCATCAATGGGTTCTTATGATACAACCAAATAAAAATTAGTCCATAAGATCAAAATAAAACTTCATTTATCACACCTTAGGAAACATTTTGTTAAAAATTCAATCCATTTGGACTTGAAAAAATTAGGGATACTTATTAATGAATGATAACCCATATTTTCATGATTATATACATAAAATAGTGAAAGACAATCTACTCATGAAATCGCCCACATAAATGTGTGTTTTGGATATCTTCTATAAAAACAATGGGCTAAATCATATCTCAATGAGGTAATGAAATAGATACCAAAAAGGTCAAATCCATTTTAGACATGCCTCCACCCAAAAAATTATCCTCATTATAAGGAAAAATTTAGGCAATAAGATGTTTTATGGCCCAGTTAGCAGATAAGACAAGCCCTTCACATGATTACTCAATAAAGACACAAGATTGAAAGGGGATGCAAAATGTCAACCAAGTTTTGATATAATAAAAAATTATCTACTTAATCAACATATTCTCATGCCTTCTATTAGGATTAGCGAAACTTAATTCACCATAAGGGCGAGTTATAAATAAATGTAATTATTTATTTTATTTTACTAGCTTAGTTATTCTCTAGTTGTCTAGGTGATAATAATCAATCCCTATGTTTGTGGGATGATGTTATATTGAGGGAATTTTGTTTTCCATATGTGATAATGTAGGGGCAATTAGAGTCAATATGTTATTCTTGCATATTTGCCAACTTTAGGTGATTTTTTCCTTATTATGTGGTTTGGATAGGAGTTAAGCAATGCCTATATACATTTAAAAACTTTCAATTATTTATAACACCTTATTTTAATTAACAATAAAATCTATTAGGCTCCATCTTATTCCTATTTCAATATCTAGTATCAGAGCAGGGAGGTTCTAGTCTTGTGAGAGGTAGAATAAGTTGCAGAGGAATTAGAGATTTATAGTGAGGGTCTAAGAATTTTAATGAGCCAAAGATGCCACTTGCCTCCCCATAGCCCAATACCTATCTTCACACTGCCTGGATAGGAGCAGAAGCAACAAAAATTGAGTAAGAAGTAGAACAAGAAAAGCACTAGAGAAGCATTCTCCAACTCAAACAAGAATTGCCACCCTACATCAAGTTAGGTATTTTGATAATTTTAATTATTTTGATTATCCATGTTACTATGGTAAGGCATTTTGGTATTTCACAGAGGTGCTCAAACATTTTTATTAAAAAAACAAGAAAAAAAGTTTGAAATAGTGTCACAAAACTTTAAAATAACTTTTTTTGTTTCTTGATGAAAGTTAACGATTCATATTTAAGGTGGAAAGTTAAATCATAAGATAAGAAAACCCAGAAATCATCTGAAGAAATATTTCAAAAAGTGAAAGTTGTTTGAGGTAGAAGTAGAAGTTTTAGATTTTTTTGTACACGAGTAATATTCACACCCAGCTACCTAGGAATGGAGTTTTGAGGCCTTAATCCCTTCCTGAATGGTGCATTAAATAGCAAATATGGAGTTTTTGACCTATAAATTGTGTTTTATTTGTATATGTTGCATTTTATTTATGACATATTATGACTGAAACCCTTTTTTTATCATTTGATTTATGTTAAGGCACATATGTTTCAAGGTGAATAGTGGGCATGCAGCCCACTTGGTAAAAGGGTAAATTTTGGATATAAAAGGTATGAGGTTCAAAACCCATCAAAGCCACCACTTAGTGAATTATTTTAGCAAACCTCCAAACTTAGTGTTTTAGTTAAATTTAGTTATAACTATCTAAATTGGCAAAAAAGTCATAAAACAAAAAAATCCAAAAAGGGGGTAAATTTTCTAAAAAAAAAAAATACAAGGATAAATATCTTGCAAAAAAAGGCCAAAGAGCCCAAAAATTAAAAAAGGCCAAAGAGTCCAAAAAAAAAAATTGGAAAAAATTCATTTTTTTGGGAAAAGAGTGCAATTTGCTTAGTTTAATTCACCATATGGGTGAGTTGTAAATAAATGTAATTTATTTTATTTTACTAGCTTAGTTTTTGTCTAGTTGTCTAGGTGATAATAATCAATCCCTATGTTTGTGTGATGATGTTCTATTGAGATAATTTTATTTCTCAGATGTGATAATGTAGGGGCAATCAAAGGCAATATGTTATTCTTGTATATTTGCCAGCTTTAAGTGGTTTGTTCCTTATTATGTGCTTTTGATAAGATTTGTGCAATGTTTATACATTGCAGCACTTTCCATTATTTGTAACACTTGATTTTACATAATAATAAAATCTATCAAGTTTCGTCATGTTTCTGTATCAATACCTCCACCACCAAATAAATCTTTATTATTGTATATATTAACTACAAATCATGTCCTAGGTAATTTATTGGTATAATATGATGATGATCATATATATATATATATATATATATATATATAATATTAGTTTAAATCTTGTTTATTATGAGAAAAAAATACACCACTATGGAAAAGATATGTTTAGTCCTCGTTTTTGTTGCACAAAAATGACACCATATGCTCAACAATGAAAAGTAAGTTATAACCAAATTCAATCCACTCAAGTTACTTATGGAAAAATCACAATTATCATGATGCATAACTAAATGGGTAATGTTTCTCATGGAATTTGATTTAAAAAATTTATTCCAAAAATTAGTAAAAGGTAGACTTCTCATAGACCAATTAGCCATAGTGCCACTATTAGATACATTACCAATTAATGATGATTTTAATTTATAACGGGGAATTGATGACACATGGATCATGTACTTTTATGGATCTAAATGTTCCATAGGTGTTAGTTTTGGTATTGTCATCATTAAACCTCAATAGGAACCTATGTCATTTGCATATATGTTGGGGTTTTCATGTACAAATAACATAGAAAAATATGACATTAATACTTGGGTTATTTTCATCATGCACATTATTGATAAAATCATTGTAGTTGTTTTTACATTCTCAGTTGATAGTTAATCAAGTTTTAGATGTCTTTCAGACAAAGGAAGAAAATTTAGTCCCATACAAAGAAATGGTACAAGGCCTATAGACACATTTTTTATTATTTTTCAATATAAATTATATTGAAAAAAATATAAGCTACATGTTGATGCCATGGCTAGAATATCTTCTTTGATTCCAATTGACATTAATGATGATTAAATAATCTTTATTATCAGATAGTTACAACATCCATCCATTTCATTAGTATAAGTAAAGGCTCTCAAGGTATTAACTTATTTATTCATAGTGCAGTGAATTCATAATGGTATAATGATGTTGTAACTATTTGATAGTAAAGATCACATGATCATCATTAATGTTAATGCATCCATTTTATTAGTAGAAGTAATGTCTCTCAAGGTATTAACAGTTACTCATAGTGTAGTGAATTCATAATGGTATAATGATATGTCTATTTTTTTATACAAAAGTTTTATTCCATAAAATTCTACACATAATGATAGAAAAAAATTATAAAGAGAAGAAATGTGTTATGTGTTTTTGGAGATTATTTAATTAAAATATATTTTTAGGGACAATTACGTTGATTCCTAGTCTTGAGGAAGCTAACGTGGATTTACTTGAGGTTAATAATAGTGAATATGGGGGATAATCTAGTGGAAAAGCAATGACTTATAAACTATTAGGACAAGGTTACTATTTTCCTACAATGGAGAAATAATTCCAAGAGAATGTTAAGTTATGTCAATAGTTTTAGAAGCATAGTAATCTAAATCAAGATTTTTCACAAGAATTATAGCCTATTGTATTACCATGGCCATTTTCCCTGTGGTGACTCGATTTAATCAAAAATATAAATCTAAAATCATCAAAAAGCCACAAATTTATGCTTACAGCTATAGGATACTTCACAAAATGGGTATAAATTATAGGAGAAGATAAATTTAAATTATTAATGACAAGCATCATATCATAATTTGGACTACCTTCAACTATTATCATAGATAATGGGTCTTCATTCAAAAATAAATTAGTTAAAACATTTTGTGCCAAATATAATATTTGTCACACATTTTCTACACCATATTATGCATAGTGTAACAGGTAATCAGAGGCAATAAATAAAACATTTTTGAAGATATTGAGAGAAAAACACCAAAAACAGTGTAAATTACCACAATCAAAATATTTATGCATTTTGGGCCTACCGCACAAATGCCCACACACTAAGTCTACACCTTATTCTTTGGTTTATGAAATAGAACCAATTTTACCTTTAGAATTAGACATCCTTTCCTTGCATGTTTCTTTGAAAGACAGTCAAAGATAATGAATATCGAGAGAAGTGATTACATGAGTCATAATTATTAGATGATAAATGCATACAAGCTATTTAAAATCTTAAAGTTTATCAGGATTGTATCAAGAGAGCATATGGAGAGAAAGTTTGTAATCGTAATTACATATTAGATATTTAGTATTGAAGGAAAACTAAAAAATCACTAATATTGATAAAGAGAATAAAGGAAAATTTAAGCCAAATTTATAGTAATAGAGTACCAACAACATTGATCCCTCACAACATGTCAATAACACATTTAATAACATAAACGCCTAAGACCCAATTACTATAATTTATGGCATGCACTTAGCATGGGTTGACGCATAGTTCATGATTAGTAAATCTCAAAGATATGTATAGAGTGATATAGATCAACCTAGACCTAAATTCACCCTTATAACCATAAATTAGACATCATTGCCGAATTCACCATCTAGGGCAAGTCCATTCATGGTTTGATATTCCATTTAGTCCTCTACACTTAATGTTGTATCAGATAGAGATAAGGGTCTTCAAGACTATTCTCTAATCTAATAGGAGAATAATAAGAATTATTTTTACTTTTCAAGGTATCTCTATGCTTGAAATATTAGTAAGCATCATTTTTAGTTTTATAGAGGAGGCACATAATATATTTTATATCACTTATTAACTCAAATCAATAAGTGATTTCACTTATTTTAGCATCAACCTATCTTGATCAAATAGAGGATATTCCATAAATGACTATTACTACATGTGGAGTAATTGAAACTAGACTAGGATTTGAAATCATTTTTCACCCCAAACACGGAACTTAGAGAATCCCATGCCCTACCTTGATAACAATTAATTATGGAATGATACCTCTTAATAAACCAAAATAAATTAGATTTACTTACCATTTTATCCTAGAATCTAACCATGTATCCTTCTTGGGAAGAATAGAGCCTTATAGATTCATTATGTACGAATTAAACTTCTCAAAGCAAGGCTATTAAATTGAAAGATATATTTTAGTCATGTAAACCCTTATCTGATGCTAAATAAATGAAGAATAAAATATGTTATATAAGGTAAAATATCCTTTTAATAGAAATGACACAAATATGCTAAAACAATATAAGTATTCACTTCAAACTGAAAGTAAAGTCTTAACAAGCATTCTATCTAGCAAAACTTGAACTTGTCTAATGTATACACTACAAAACCTAACGACTCTTGCATTTTTTCCCCTTATTTTTATTTTACTTTTATTTTTAATTCATTTAATTAATTATTAACAACAAAAATTAAAATGGCATACCATGATACCATCTTGATTGAATTGCCTTTCATAATTTTAGCATTAAAGCGAAATACACTTTAAAACTATGTTGTATCTATATATGGAGTAAATAATGCTAAAGAGATGTATAGAGGAATCTTACTCAAATAAGAACACAATTCTAAGTTGCAAGATTGTTTAAACAACTTTAGTATTATTCATACTTACAACCTTATTCTAAGAAGTAAAAACTTGAGAAAAGAAGTACTACATAAACCATTCATAAATGAGCCATTTATAGAGCCTAATACTCTCTTCTAGAATTATGAGGCCTATTATCTGTTATTCTTAAGTGAATTCATCCTAAATGTATTACTAAGGGTAGAATCAAACATATTTCTAACATGTGTCCATGAAGTAATGATTTTAAGATTAAAAAAAAAATCAATGGATGCTAAGGTCTTGAAAATGACACATAATTTACTAGAAAATGTCTATGACACCCAAAACTAGAAGATTCATAATTCAGAAAGGATGAAAAATAACTCATTAACATCCATGAAGGATCAACATAGTGAAATATTATACTAAATCCAACCCCTCTCTAAAAAAGAAACAATAATGTCAGGTTGACAACAGGATACAACTATCATTAGAGCTCAGAAATGTACTAAGTGTACAAGAATATAATGAAATTACTAAATTTTGAAAAGGGTCACATCATGAAACTATAGGCTAAAAATACATAAGTAGTATGTCCTTGAACATAATTGGATATAATTTTATACTCAATGTGAAATCTCAAAGTATCTTTGAAGATCAATTAACCTAGTTCAATAATGGAGGGAAGGTCTTGATGGGCTAATATCATAACCAGCATGGGAACATATCTACATAATCCACACATGGTGATTGATTTAATAATTCATATATTCTTTATTTATTTCCAAGAGCCAATAAAATAATTTCCCAAGTATGACAATTTTTTACAAACATACTTGAGTCAAGATATATTCTTGAAAAAAATTAAAAATACAAGATAAACCTATCAACATAAATCAATATTATCATGGGTAAGATAAGAATCATTAAACAAATTTGGATCACATCTCCATTCAAACACTAGTATAGGATTCTTTCCAATATTAATATTACCTTAAGTCTTCTTATCAAGATGTGTTAATTTCCATTTGTAGATTGTAGTAAAAATGGACTCAAAATATATGCAAAGAGATGAAGAAGATTAATTAAGTATGCAATTATCCTTTGAGGTCCAAATGTTAAATAAGTGAAATATAAGGTTTGAGGATAGATGCAAACCTAGTCCTTTTCAATGGAATGGGGTATGAAAAACAAGCTCTACCTCTTATCAAAATGATAAAGAGTTTTAACAAGATGATCAACATGTTCATGGTCAACCTAAGTAGTTCCAAGTTCCACTATACATGATTCATAATATTCAATATTTACATAAGGTTTGCCTATAAGAGTGTTTCACATGATTCATAGATGAAATTTCAAGCAAAAAATGACTAAAAACAACCCTACGTAAGACCCAATCTCCCTTCCTTACCCTTATAAAAATCACTTATAATAGATAGCCTATGTTTCATCACCAAATATTACATCTTAGAGATCTATTACACATATTCAATTAAGATCATCTTTGCCCACTAACATTTTTTATTCCCATGGATGAAATTTTCATAAGTTTTCGTTATCCTACAGTCCAAGCATTGTCATTCTAACACAAATGATTTTGAAGTGGAAGACCACATAAATTTAGGGTTATGAAAATAGAACATCTTCATTTTCAACATGTGTAATTTGAGAGCCAAACCCTTTTTAGGGCATCCTTTGTCAATTTTTTCATGGAAGAGTGAAATCAAGATTATAATTTTAGACCGAGTAACCACATGCATATATGAGTGACATAGTAATTGGCACTAAGTTGATGAAGGATACAAACCAGATCATGGCAATGGTGGATAAAAATATTTTTTATGCTTGAAAATAAACACCTAGTTGAAGAATTAAATATGCTTAAAACATATCAAACTATAAAGAAACATTTGAATAAATAAAGTATCACTAAGCAAGGAATGCATGCTACCCTATTATATTAAACCTTAAAACAAAATACACAAAGCATCCTCTCCAATATATAGTAAGGTTCATATAACTAAGTCATATTAAATTAAAAAATTATAAGTTTTAGGTCTATGAATAAGAATACTATTATAATGTATGTTAGATATCAATGATATACCAAGCATTAGAATGTCGTGCTTGAAAAACATTATAAAGCCTCAAACTTTTTATCTTAGAGACAAATATATATGTTAGAACCCAAATGTGTCATCCTATAGATTGAAATAATTTTGTCATAATAAATCCAAAACTCATTGTGTAGTGTTGTTGTAGCTCAAGTCAGATAGAGATACTAAAATAGGCAACTATTCTAGTATGTTTCCAACCATAAGAAGGTGAATATTGATATTTAGGTTACAAATTCATAAGATAACAACCACCAAAGAATTATTATTACTTCATAAATATTACTTAATGAAAACATATAGGATGGACAAGATGCCACAACCCAAATAAAGCTAGGTCATTGCTATCTAAAATGCATCCCTCAAAGAATCCTTCATAAACTAAGAACCATAATGTTATAGTTGTTAGCATAATAAGATGTAAAATATATTACTAAACTATGGGGAATAACATATCTATTTTAATGTTATTTACCATGCATAATAGTATATTATTCAAACTAATATAGGTTGATATCCTTGAAAAAGAGAGTATTTACTATTGTAACTTTAGTTGAGAGAAAGAACATAAATCATAATTGTAAAGTAATTGCAATGCTTTCAATGAAGTCTTAGTTATCTTGCCCCTCTCTCAAGATACTCTTAAAAATAAAAAACTACAGCTCATAAGGATTACCATTCAAGTACATGACATAGGCTAATTTCCATATTCATATATTGTTTACATATATAGCTATAGGGCTTGTAGGGATTCAATGTTTTTTTTTTCAAGATAACAATAAAACTAGTTCTTATTACATGTTCTAGAGCAAAAAGGTAATTCCTTTATCATGTAGGTAGAATACTTGGAAATCCAAACTTCAATATGTCCTTGACCTATATCATGGAAAAAATCATGTATGTGGGGTCAATAAATAGTTGGCAATGTCATTCTTTCAAAATATCAAAACTTCTAGAGCATTAAACTTATTCATTACAAACTCTCATAATGAAGACCACTAGAGACAGTGTCTGATTTTTCAATGTAGTTCATCAAATGATGTAGAACTAACATGAAAAGAGATATTGTCACACTAAGATCATCTCAAAATATCCAAAATTAACACTTTTATCTAGTAATGGCCACTTCCAAGATCTATGCAAAAAAGGTAACCATAAATCAACATACCAATGAAGTATAAATCCATATCATAGTAATAAAATCAATCATTAAAAATTCATGATTCCATACCAAGGATATTTATAACTAGTAAATATCTCATACAACAAATAATGTGCATACACACACACACAGATATATATATATATATATATATATATATATATATATATATATATATATATATATATATATATATATATATATATATATATATATATATATATATATATATATATATATATATATATCCATGTATTTGCTAGTGCATGTGCATGTAAATGTATACATATATATGTGTGTATAGAAACAAGACATAAATCATCAATGCCATAAAAATATCTCATTCCCATTGCCATTTTCCATATTAGGGTTTTAGAGGAAGTTAAAAAATAATGATCTACTCCCATACAAGTTTTGAGACTAGGGAAGGAAAATGACATGCCTCAAAAGGGAGAAAACTCAGCATGAGAACTAGTTTTGAGCCTTACCTAATCATTCATCTTCCCTTATTTCTCACAACATCCATCAAAATATGTCCTAAGTTCATCCAATAAATCCACTCATAATTTATCCCTAGTCTTAAATGTTGTTTTCTATTCATCTCATTCATGAATTTGAATATGATAGTATCAACTCCTTAGATTAATCTTAGTAAAATATTTTTATCCTGAAAGCACATCCATCATATCATCTAAACAAGGTATAGGAAATTTGTAGTTGATAGTTATTTTATTTATTTTTCTACTATCCACACACATCCTTTATGTCCCATATTTATTTGGAGTTAGTAATACTAGTGTTACACATGAACTCATGCTCTCCCTTACACCCTTTCTCACCAATCTAGTAACCTATTTATTCAACTTTATATATTCTATTGTGATTGGGTAGATTTGATCATATAATCAAATCAATATTTTTTTGAATGTCTCTTTTTGGTGGTAAACCATATAGTAACTCCTCAGGTATAACATTTACATTTTATTTCAACACTTTTATTACCTTTGTTGGTATTTGTACCACTTTTGTATCCTTTTTCTTGGCTATTAATGTATAAAAAATACTTAGATCATAGTCATTTATTTAATAAATTCTTTTTTAGATCACATGCTTTCTATCTACCCTTATTATTTAAGACGTAATAAAACTACCTTTGTACCACCTTTTAGAAAGTATATGTATTCTTTGTTCCATCATGAATTATTTTTATGTCATATTGGTATGGTCTTCTCAACAATACATGACATACATCCATTGGAATAACATCACATCATAATTTATCTCTATAATTTTTCCCTATAGAAAACTTGATTAAACATTTTTTTATCTACTTTAACTTTATTTTCCTTCTTAAACTATGAAATATAATAAGAATAAAGATATTTTTATACATTACAAACTTAATTTTTCTACCATTTCTTTAGAAACCATATTTTCACAACTAGCACAATGTTTGAAAAAATATTTATTTGCAGTCATGCATCACCACCTTATTTATTTTACCTATATTATTTTCTTAGAGCAATATTTATTCTCCTCATCATGATATTTTCTCTAAATTTTGTTGCTACAACTTCTGTATTTTACCTTTCTGTCTTAGCCTCAACTAAATTCATTCTTAGGCACTTTTGTTTCCTCTTTTCTTATTCGTGATAGTGCAGACACTTAAACTCTCTATGTCCTTGTTTTCCACATCTATAACAAACATAAGAGTCTTGTCATCTCATAAATCCTCTTCTTTTTTGTTTGTATTGAAACTCTTGTCTATTATCTTATTGATTTTCTACACCACAAGGAGATTATCTTCTAGGGTTATTAAACGCACCTCTTCCCCTTATTGAAGGTGATTTTCCTCTTCTTGGTCCAGTTGATATTTTGAAAGTCTATTTATTTTATTTTTCTACCTTCAAAGCTAATTGGTAAGCCTCTTCCATACAAATTTTTCTATGTATGTTCAATTCATCTTGAATTGATAAATTCAAACCATTTACATACTTTGAAGCTATCTATTCTTTTGTTTCATCATGCTCCACCCATATGAAAATATTGTCAAACTCATTCGTATACTCTTGTACATACTATGATCCTTTTTCCTTAGATTCTAAAATTTTATGTATAAGGTTTATGCATAATCCATAAGAATAAATTTCTCACTCAACTTAATTTACATATTTCTTCACACATTGATCTTCTCTTTACCCTTTATTTGTCTTTATTTCTACAAGTGACTCCACCAAATCATTGCATGAGCCTTCAATTTTGTGTATGCAAACTTTAATTTCTTATCGTCCCTTAAAATTTTCCATTCAATGTTTTTTTTCATGTTCTTTATCCGATCTATCAACTCCTATAATTTTAAACTACCTTCACAATATAGAATGTCAATTTTGATTCCATTTTTCCTTCCCTATAAAGTCCTAATCATCATCTCTTCCATTGATGGTAGATGTTCCCAATCTTCTTCTTGAAAAATTTCATTTTCACTCTCTATTTCTTATTTTGTTTCATCTTTCACTTACCTTTGTCTTTCATTTGAAATAATAGCGGTTAATTGTTTCCCTTGCCTTTTTAGATCTTGCATAATCTTATTCATCTGAGCAATTCTTAAAATCTTTATACTTGTTATTCAATCACATAATACTGTCCAAAATATAATTTTAAAAACTTAATACAAATATATAAATATATTACCTTCAAGATTCACTCTTGATCTAATACTAGATGATAAAAACACAAACTAACTAAACAAAATATCGATAGGTATAAAACTCATAGATTACATGAAAGTAATCTTCTCTACTGATTCTCATTGACTTAATATAATATTATATAAGTGTTTTTAAATAAATCTCAACTCGAAATTAAAATTGACATGCATAATTAATTTTTTTTATAAAAAGCTAACTTATTTGTGTTATTTTTAGAAATTGTTATTTTTAGTAACTTTGTCTTCTAGTTAATTTTGAACCATTATTTTAGTAAGTTTTGGATATAAGTTCTGATAGGTTTTAAAATCTTCATATATCCTTTAAACACTAAAATTAATTTAATAGATGAATTTAAACTCAAGTTCATATCCGGTAAAAAAAATTTACTATTTTTAAAAATAGAAAAGTCTTGAAAAATAAATTAAAATACATTTTCAGACCCTTAAATGGTCATGTAGAACCTCCAAAAAGTTTTGAAAATGTCTTTAACTAAATAGAATGAATTATCGCTAAATTAAAATTTTCAAAATATTTATTTTAATGCAAATGAAAACTTAAACGAACTTCAAATTTAAAAACTATGACCTTCAAAAAATAAGTCTCTATTGCTATACTTTAATATGTAAAAACAATGTTTGGTCGTTTTACATTAATTTATTTATTTATTTATTTATATATATATACAAATTGATTCTATAAATAATCTTAATTATTAACACTTACACCTCAACTTAAAGCACTCGTTCAAGAATATTATTCAATTACACCACAACTTAAGGGACTCGTTCTAGAATATTATTATACTTACTTTTGGAGAGATTTTATTAATTATTATTTTGTTTAGAACGAGGAAGTTGAGTTTCCAAGTATGTGCAAAAGTGTCAGTCAATTTGTTTTTTAAATAAAAGTAATCAAGTGTTGGAGTCTGAAATGATGTTAGAAGGGCAAACACAGCATACAAATTACAAGAGAATGCTATACCGAGAGCATTGAGGAAACTATTGTTCCTTTATTAAGCGGAAAGACTTGCTTTGTCTGTCAGCCACCGACTAATCTACGTAAAACGATGGCCCATTTGCTTTCTTTCTGCCTGGATATGCTTTTATCATTCCGCCGTACAACACAAGCAGCAGACACGAAATTGCGTTTCTTCACTTTTTTTAATGCATTGCAGTCTTTTTCGAGGACTGACCATTAAAATGGGTGGGTCTTAACTGTCAAAATTTAGGATTTATTCAAAATTAAATAGTATTGATATTATGGTTTGGTGTTGGCGAAGGTTTGAATTGCATACAGCTTCTATAAAATGGCATGAACATATTTGGGTTGGGTCATCAATGATACAAACGTCCACCGTACTCCAGAAAAATTATAAGCAGTTTTGAGATTTACACCCTCTGGTCCGGTAGGGGTAAAACCTCCTTCGGGTACGCAAAGGTGATAGAAATTGAGTTTTATAGTGCACATGATGTTAGAGTACTCTCAGGTCTCACAGGATCGCATGCCAAAATCTATATAGAATTCTCAGGTCTCACAGGATTGTATGTAGGTTGTCTGCCGGAAGATGTTAAGAGCGCTGCACATGAGCATCGCCGGCTCAAAAAAACATTGACTTGCTTTTGTTTTAAGAAGTGGGATCTGAGTAATTGTAATTGGGTCATGTCATATGGTGGAATTAAAAATGAGAAGGGCCAAGGAATGCTGCCTGTGTGGTGACAGCGGATTCTCTCATGAGCTCTTTCAGTGCACGGCCTGCCTTTACCGCTCTCAGCACATGTATGTGAATGGCTTCCTTTGTTAGAGACTGGAGAAAATTTCTCCACTCTTTTCATGCATGCACAACAGTTAAAGACGCAGTTCAGTCTTGTTTGCATGCAAACACTGTAGTTAAATTTAGATTGTAGTTAATTTTAGACTGTAGTTAATTTTGGTTTACTTTTCTAATTATTGTTTGTTTTCAAATCTATTTAAAAGACTCATGGGTGCAGTATTGTAACAAGCAAGAGATCAAGAAGATCTGCAAGATTCAAGAAAGATTAATAAAATCTTGTTTTTTCCATTGCTGTAGCAATCTGAGTATTTGTGTTTTTATTCTGTTATGCTCTGTTCTTCCTTCAAATTGGTATCAGAGCCTTAAGGATATGATCCTGTGAAGATTGAAGCGAGCCAACGTAGAGAGTCGCTGCCGTCAGCAGAACTATAAGAAAAGAGCAACGCGCTGAGAAGAAGCAGCCAACTGAGTCTTGGCAGAGAAAAGTGAAACGCTCCCAGCAAGAGCAATTAGAATATCCGTGATGGCTGCGGTTAGGCACAAGGCAAATCGAGGGAGTATTGCAGCTGAACATTGGAAAAAGAGAAGCCCACATTGGAGAAGAGTGTGAGCTGCAGCTCGTCGCCGTCCGTTGTGGTAGCACAGTCAAAAATCTGAAGTCAATGACCCTGGGAATAGGCAGAAGTCTATGATTGGACGGGTGTTAATCCCGGCTGTAGAAGCCGATGATAGATTTGTGTGAGGACAAAAGAAGCGCCCAACTCGTGGGGTAAGAGAAACAAAAAAAAATCAAAATCAGATCATGGAAAAGCACCAGCAGATAAAGTCAAAAAAAGGGAGGACAAAAGATCGCAGTCAAATCAGATTTGTCAAGCGCAGTCAAAGAAAAGCTTTGGTGCAAAGAGGATTTAGTCGCTTCAGCTTGAGACATGGCAACGAATAACAGTATTTCTCAGCCTCAAATTCCTATTTTTAATGGTAAAAATTATGATTTTTGGGCAATTAAAATGAAAACATTGTTTTGCTCACAAGATGTTTGGGATCTGGTAGAAAATGGTTTTGTAGAACTGCAAGATGAGGTTGCCCATCAGGCATTTATTTGAGCACAAAAAGAAGAGCTTAAAGAGAACAAGAAAAAAGATGCAAAAGCTTTATTTCTAATCCAACAGGGATTGGATGAATCTATTTTTCTAGAGTTGCAGCAGCAACGAGATCCAGATCGGCATGAAAAATATTGGAGACTACCTATAAAGGTAATACAAAGGTAAAAATTGCTAAATTGCAATCTCTTAGGCGAAGTTTTGAAAATTTGCAAATGAATGATTCAGAGTCTATAGACTAGTTTATGGGTCGAGTATTGAATAAAGTGAATCAAATTAGATCTAATGGAGAAACTATAATGGATCAGAAGATCATATAAAAACTACTTAGGAGTTTACCTAGCAAATTTGATGCAATAGTTGTAGCTATTGAGGAAACCAAGGATTTGGAACAGTTATCAGTAGATGAATTAATGGGTTCTTTGTTAACACATGAATCCAAAATGAAAAGAAATAACAATAATTCTCTTGAGAATGCTTTCAAGTTACAGGTATCATTTGGCAGAGGAAGAGGAAAAGGAAGGTCAAACTTCAGAGGAAGAGGTAGAGGCGGAACTGGAAGGAACAATCCAAATCAAGGTGAAAATAGTAATCAAAACTACAACAATAGAGGACGTGGCAACAATAACTTCTAGCAAAGTTCATAGAAGTTTGATAAATCTAACATTCAATGTTATTACTGCAAAAAATATGGACATTATGCAAGTGAATGCAAAAAGAAACAAAGAAATGTAGACAAGCAGAATGCTAATTACACAAATGAATCTAGTTCTAATCCTGGAAGCTTATTTTTCACTTGTCATGTTACTTAAATAAAATTATAAAGATATTTGGTTCTTAGATAGTGGATGCAGTAATCATATGACAGGGAATAAAGAAATCTTTGCTAGTCTTGATGATTCTGTAAAATCTAAAGTTAAATTAGGAAATGATAACAAAGTAGATGTAATGGGTAAAGGTGTTATAAATGTTTTGGCAAAAAATGGTGAAAGAAGGTTTATATTTGATGTTTATTTTGTACTTGGGCTAAAGCATAATCTTATGAGTGTTGGACAGTTAGAATAGAAAAGTTATAGAGTATCTTTTATGGACAATGTTTGCACAATACTAGACAAGTTTCCAAGTGACAGGTTGATAGGAAAAGTGGAGATGACCAAGAATTGGAGGCTCCTTCTTTGAATTTAGTGCATCTAAGGAGAAGAGGAAGCCCACTTCAAAACCATGCATCTAGACCAATCATGGCTATGACACTTAAGGTATGGACATTTACATTTTGGAGGTTTGAATTTGTTACAGAAGAAAAATATGGTGAAGGGATTACCACCAATAGAACAGCCAGAAAGTTCATGTGACAGTTGTATTCTGGCAAAATAGCATAGAGAGAGCTTTCTAGTAGGAGCCTCATTAGAGCAAAGGTAATATTGGAACTAGTCCATAGTGATTTATGTGGACCAATGCAAATTCAATCATTTGGAGGTTGTACTTATTTTCTAACCTTTATTGATGACTTTAGAAGAAAGACATGGATATATTTTCTCAAAAATAAGTCTGAAGCCTTTGGAAAGTTTAAAGAATTCAAGGCTATGGTTGAAAAGCAAAGTGGCTGTTACATCAAGGTACTTAGATCAGATAGAGGAGGTGAATATATGTCTAATGAATTTCAAAAAATTTGCAGATATCATGGCATTAAAAGGCAACTGACTACGAGGTACACAACACAACAGAATGGTGTAGCAAAAAAAAGAATAGAACAATCATGGATATGGCTAGAAGCATGTTGAAGGCCAAACATTTGTCAAATGAATATTGGACAGAAGCAGTAGCATGTGCAGTATATATTCTGAATAGTTGCCCAATAAAGAGTGTCAAAGATCAAATTCTACAAGAAGCGTGGAGTGGTAAGAAGCATAGTGTGCATCATTTCAGAATTTTTGGTTGTATTGCATATTCTCTTATACCATCTAAATTGTGAAGAAAACTTGATGATAGAGGTGAGAAATGCATTTTTATTGGCTATAGTGAAGAATCAAAGGCTTATAAGTTGTATAACCCCATTTCAAAGCAAGTGATTATTAGCAGAGATGTTGAATTTAAGGAAGAAGAAGCATGGGATGGTAGCACCATCACAATTGGAGCACCAATTCCCCAAAATGAAGAAGAATCTGAAGAACAAAATTTGCAAGGTGATCAATCCTCTCCACAAGCAAGAACAAGCACTCTAATAAGAACACCTAGGAGCTTAGAACAAGGTGAATCATTTGGACATGCATTTCATCCTAATCAAAGTTCACAAGTGATGAATTAGATCCAACTCTTGCCACTTTAAGATCAAGATTCAAAGGTAAGAAAATAAGAAACTTGAATGAGATTTATAATCAAGAAGAAGAGAAGTTAGATTTGTGTTCAAATTTTAATCTTTTCACTCATGATCCTATGTATTATGAAGAAGCAGTTAATGAGGAACATTGGATAAAAGCAATGGATGAAGAGATGAATGCCATTGAAAGAAATCAAACATGGGATCTAACTAATCTACCTTAAGGTAAGGATTGCATAGGAGTCAAATGGGTTTATAAGACCAAATTTGATGCAGAAGGAAAGGTTGAAAAGCACAAGGCAAGGTTAGTAGCAAAAAGTTTTGCACAAGAACATGGAATTGATTATAATGAAACATTTGCTCCAGTTGCTAGACTTGATACTATTAGAATGGTTTTAGCAATAGCTGCTGAAAATAATTGGAATGTATATCAAATAGATGTCAAATCAGCTTTTTTGAATGGTTTTTTAGATGAAGAAGTATATATAAAATAGCCACCAGGTTATGAAGTGCAAGGACATGAAGAAGTCTACAGATTTAATAAGGCCCTTTATGGTCTCAAGCAAGCACCAAGAGCATGATATAGCAGGGTTGATTCATACATGACAAACAATGGATTTAGCATAAGCAATAGTGAGCCTACATTGTACACAAAAATCAATATAGAAGGTCAGATTTTGACGGTGTGTTTGTATGTTGATGATTTGATTTTCACTGAAAATTTTTCTATAGACACATTTAAATCAGCAATGAAGAAAGAATTTGAAGTGACATATTTGAGATTAATGAAGTACTTTTTGGGCATAGAAGTTGTACAATCGGAGAAGGGAATTTTTATTTTTCAAACTAAATATGCAAAGGATGTGTTAAGGAGGTTTAAGATGCTGAATTGTAAACCAACGCCTACATCAGTTGCTACAGGGACCAAAATTAGAAAAAAAGACAAAGGGTCTAATGTTGATTCTACAACATTCAAAAGACTAGTTGGTAATTTGATGTATCTTATAGCTACAAGACTAGATATCATGTATGGGGTCAGTTTAATCTCTAGATTCATGGAGTCACCAAAAGACTCACATTGGCAAGTTGGAAAAAGGATATTGAGATATGTGGCAGGAACAACATAATATTGAATTTTATATTTCACAACTAATGATTTTAGTTTGATTGGTTATATTGATAGTGATTTTGCAGGTAGCATTGATGACAAGAAGAGTACTTCTGGACATGTCTTTCTTTTAGGAACAGGTGTGGTCATATGGGCATCTAAAAAGCAACCTATAGTGACACTTTCATTAGCTGAAGCAGAGTATGTAACAGCCACATCAACAGCATGTCAAGCAACTTGGATGAAGAGAGTATTGACAGATTTATTACAAGCACAGAAGGAGTCAACACCAATCTTTTGTGACAATAAATCAGCTATTGCATTATCAAAAAATCATGTTTTTCATAAGAGGAGCAAGCACATTGATACAAGATTTCATTTTATCAGAGAATTAGTGAACAATGGAGAAATCCATTTAGAGTTCTGCAGATCTGAAGACCAACTGGCAAATATATTCACAAAGGCGTTAGCAAATGAGACTTTTGATTATTTAAGACAAAATTTAGGCATTGTAAACGCTGAAGTAGTTAGTGGTAGAAATTAAGGGGGAGTGTTAAAGACTAGAGATAATTTCTCCACTCCTAATGCATACACAATAGTTAAAAAAGTAGTTCAATGTTGTTTGCATGCAAAGACTATAGTTAAATTTAGACTGTAATTAATTTTAGACTGTAGTTAATTTTGGTTTGCTTTTCTAATTATTGTTTGTTTTCAAATCTATTTAAAGGACTCATAGGTGCAGTATTGTAACAAGCAAGAGATCAAGAAGATCTGCAAGAGTCAAGAAAGATTAATAAAATCTTGTTTTTTCCATTGTTGTAGCAATTTGAGTATTTGTGTTTTTATTCTGTTATGCTCTGTTCTTCCTTCAAACTGGTATCAGTGCACGGCCTGCCTTTACCGCTCTCAGCGCATGTATGTGAATGGCTTCCTTTCCGTACTGATGGGTTTGGTTTAGTAGTGTATTCCAGAATAATTATTATTATACCTTCACATTTAGAAATTGTTCTCCTATATAATTTTTATTTGTTAATAGTCTTAAAATTTCACTTATTCCATATTATTTAGGTTGATTTGTATTAGCGTACCTGTTTAACACTTCTGCATGTTAAAATGTATTAAGCTGGCTATGTTTAAGTCCATTGATTTATATGTATATTAGAAATCACAAGGATTAAATAAGTTATTTGTGATCCGAAACGTGCCCGGTTTTTACAAAAATATCTCTCAAGTTATTTGTGTTTGTTTTGCAGATATTGCAGCTGTATGTATCCCAACGCAGAGTCATATCAAATATGCGATTGGTGTTTAAGACGTGAAGGGGAGCGAAAGGCACCCAAACAGATTACTGAAAAATGTACAGAGTCAGATCCCAAAAAAGTGAGCTACAGCAGCAGCATTTGCCTGCCAGGCCTGCATGGCATTAAAAAACATAAGCTTATATTACCAGAAAGAACTTCTGTCGAAACTGCAAATCCAAACACCTCTGCAAAAGTCCAGAAATTTGGATGTGAAGGAAATCATAAAGAAAGGGTGGAGCATGCAGAAAATGGTATTTTGAGATGTGTAAGCAGATGCAAAGAGATTTTTGGAAATAAAGCTGCGGTGGCGATTGCAGATTACAAGGCTTCGACCCGGCCACTTGTTAAAGGCAAAGTCCGAAAATACAAGCTTTTGAAGGAGATTTCTGCTTGAAGTTAGAAAGATTTTGCGTGATGAATTCCCAGCAAAAAGGATTACATTCTATACTTGTAAAAAATCATTTGATTTGATTTGATCAGTAAGCAGGCTCTTTTGAAATAATTGTTTAGAAGTTTTCAAATCAACATTTTGATTTCATTTGACCCACCAATGGTAGTGTGAAAATATGTAAGGATTGTCGATTAGAGTTCCTTATACAAATAATTTCGGATTAGAGTTTAGAACCACTTAAAAAATCTGCCGGTCATGCTTATATGTACATGATTATTCTTTTACAAGTAAACATTTCTTTTGTTCAATTTTACCTGGTGTCACTCTGCAATAAAATTACATCTGCTGGGAGGAATGAGATTTGCATCCTCAGGTTGTCTTCGTTTGCTTGCAGACGCAAAATTTGAACCCGGCAACCTGTCTCTTGTAGTTGTCAGGCCCCTTTTAACGCACGGGGGGGCATTTGTTATTTCAAAATATCATTAGTACAACTGATGATGGCTAATGGTAACCGCCAGAACTTTTTTCTTTGCCCATTCATGATAGATAAGCTCAACCCTGCATATCCGCTAGAAAAGTTTATTATGATTGTTAAGATAGATTTTGGCGAATTTATCTTCTTATATATGTATTTTTATATTCGAAATGCATCGTCATATCGGTTGATAAAAAAGATTGGAGAGAATTATATATATGGTTTAGGATAAAAGAGTGGTAGTTGGCATTCACAGCCCAAAGAAATGACAGCGGTTAATGTTTATCTTTATAAAATAATAGTTTTAAAATATCTAATAAAATATTATAAAATTAAATAAATAATAATACTACACGGAGGAGGTGAGAGATCATTTTAAAGAGAGAAAAATTTAAGAAGAGGGCTCCTCCAATGAGAGTGTTGGCGCCACTAACTATCTTGATTGTTATTTTAAATAACTAGAAGCAAAATGATCCCATCTAGGTAAAGGGGAAACACACATTCCAATATCCACACCATTGTGCATAGGATTCATCTATTGAGACAATCTAAACCTAGACTTATATCATGCTGGTATACTCTAACCTCCCTATTGAGGAGGTGGGGTGAGAAGTGACCATGTGAGTAGTTTTGTCACTGGTAGAGGAGAGGTTTTTTGCAAGATATTTGGTGGAATTATGTTCATGGTGCAAGGAGCACTCCCCTAGTGGTTGAGCAAACCTACAAGTACTAAAACTCTAATACGATTTTATTGGCTTGTATATGTATTTGAACCAAGGCAAATGAGAGCACATAAAATTTATCATTTCTGGAAAACTGCTTTGAAATAGTCTCATTATTGAAGATAACAAAATTTATAGTTTTTCAAAGCTGAAAAAGAATAAAGGATCTAAAATATTTCGAAAGAAAAGTAATACAAATCAACCATTGAGTATAGTCTCCAAAAAAAGCAATCCTCCTAATGATGGGTTCTTGATAGAAAGGTAAGAAAAGACTATGGATTCACCGCTAAGTACTTAGGACTGAGGGCATGTCCATAACAAGTGCTTGAAGATATATAGTCTGCAATATGCTGAACATTTAGATGAGAAATACCAATGTGGTGTAATATTTGTCCTAGTGGAACCCATGTTGATAAAGTAATCACCACAAAAAGTAGCAAGCTTGGGCTCAAGACTAAATTTCCAAAATTCAATTAAGATGGGCAAAGCAAGTTTGAGAAAAGGACTATAAATTTCACTGACTAAATTTCCAAGAGACAAAGGGAAGGCACTGATAATTTTATATAGAAGAAATAGATATCAATACACACAATAAATGTCACAATTCCATTTTATTATTTCCACCATGCCACTTTGGGTTGTATCCCCAACTTGTGCATAATTACATCAAACAATAGCTCCTAAAATGTAAAAAAGAAGGCATACAAAATGTGAGAAACATAGATTTTCTCTGTAGTATGGACCATTATGTACAATCTCAAGAAAAGATAAGATATCACATGGTAAAATGCCTTCCTTGAAAAGCCGAAGGGCTTAAATTGTGGGAGTTTCAACAAATGGAAGGTTTTTATTGGCGGCAATAGGATACAACCAAATGTTCAAATCAATAAAGTGGAGTCCCAATTTAAACCCATCACTAGCCCATTTAAGGAATGACCTGAACCACTCAAATGCTTTCCAAATGCTTCGAGCTAAGAAAGACCCCTCAATCTTGACCATGGAAGAGGTACTAAGAAAAGTATAGAGACCATTATGTTTTTGATAGA
Organism: Torreya grandis; assembly: GCA_037957365.1. NCBI lineage: Eukaryota > Viridiplantae > Streptophyta > Pinopsida > Cupressales > Taxaceae > Torreya > Torreya grandis. The sequence continues at coordinate 369,054 of JARHVA010000003.1, read as the reverse complement.
TTTACCACTATAGAATCATGCATAGATAGTGTTGAAGGAAAAATTTATAATCTTTGGGGTCTTCAGTTGTGTGAAAAATCCATTTAGCATAGAAGGAAATGCTCTACATGTGAACATTAGTTATGCACGTGCATCCCTTATCATGAGGAAGACAGGAGACCTCCTAAGCAACCCTATGAAAGCTTTGAGTCTACTTGGCACTAGCCCATAAATGTTATCTAAGAAGATTGGAAAGATTTTCATTATATTATTTGGATGGAACCTAACAATAGGAATAATAAACATGGATAGATTCAGAATCCTCATGCAATTCTATAATTTATATATAAAGTACAAGGGATTGGTCATCTACTAAACAATTTTTTTCAACTCTCTGAAAAACATAATGACACATCATAAGGATAGTTTTCAAAATAAAAATGGATACCCAATAATTTTAAGATCTCCCCTTTGTTATCCAAGTCCACTAAAAAAATGCTATCCATTGAAGCATCAATACCATACTCTAATAGTAGCATTAAGTTTTAGCCCATTGCAAACATTATACAGGCTTTACATAGACATCAATGCAATCTAGAACATCATAAAATGAAGCTACATTCTTATCTAGAGAGAGAAAGGAGTTCAAACTACTAAAAAATGTTAAATGTCATATAAGCTAAGGGCACAAAGAGAGAAAACAATAAAAGCACATTATATCCTCTTGTAACTATGGAAAAACCAAATGGTTTGGCATACATTGTTATAATATTAGGCTGATCTAAGTGGTATTTGATCCCAAATAGGTATACTTAGAGTAACTTAGGTCGATCTAATGACTTTCACACATCCAACCACCCTTTTATGTCCATTTGACATGTGATTATGCCCTTTATAATGAAAAATCAATAAAATAACAACATAACCACTTATTATTGGGGTAAAACCATGTAATGATTCAATGATTCAAATACCCAACTCCCCTTTACCCAAAAATAGAAAATAATTATTAGAAGTTCTGAGATTAACACCTTGTACATAAGCATCACTGTCTCAAAAACACACTAACATGCTTTTCTTTTAAGAAGTGGGATCTAGATAATTATAATTGTGTCATGTAAGATGGTGGAATAAAAAATGAAAAAGGGCCGAGGAATATTGTCTATTTGTGACACAAGTTTCTCTCATGAGCTATTTCAATGCACAGCCTGCATTTATCATTCTTCGCACATGTATGTGAATGGCTTATTTTTGTTACTGATGTGTTTAGTAGTTGATTCGAAACTAATAGTTCTTATGCATTCAAATTTATAAATTATTCTACTATATAATTTTAATTTGTTAATAGTATTAAAATGTATATTATCTCATATTATTTATGCTGATTTGTATTAATTTATTTATTTAACACTTGCACGTTAAAATGTATCAAATTGTGTATGGGTAAGTGTATAAAGTTGGGGACAAAAAGAGGTTTATCTATGGACATGATTTTTATAAAATTTTAGAAATCTGAACTTATGTAGATAATTCAAGATGGCTACACTCAAAACTTGAAGATGGTATAAGCATATGAATTATATCACTTTTAGTCTAGTTTTCAATTTCTTTTGTTTTTGAAAAAATTGAAACAATGACTCAAAAAAAACCACAATCTAATAGTTTTGTTACAAAGATATATTTTTTAAGAAATTGAACAACTATGTTTAGAATTACATTGAACATCTATGGCTAGATAAAAAATTATCTAGAACATTCAACACTTAGTATTAACAAGTAATGTTTGGACTTCTATATTTTTTTGATCATTTGCAATTATATTTGTCCATGATTAATCCATGCATTTTTTTTTAATGTAAGTGTTTAGTGATCAACATCACTAAGTATTTACATAATATAAAATGGAAATTGCATAGGAAAATATTACAAGAGCATAAATACCTTGTCTGAAAGATGATGCCTAGTCTCATAAAAGATAACAAACAAGTATACAAAACCAAAATATTAGAAATTTATACTAGCATTGTTATAACATAATCAACAAAGAATAACATATCAAGACATATGTAATCCCCACCAAAAACCCTAAATAAACCCTTGAAATTAGTATGCAATCACCCAACAAAAGCCATAAATAAAACCTTGCTTAAAATAGCATGTCCAACCTTGCAAAATAAAACAATAGAAAAGTATACATACCCTGCAAATGCAAACTATGAACAACTTGGAAAAAATAAAGGTGGGCCTAGTAGAAACCGTAAACAACTCTTATAAATGTTCAAGTTACATTGAACATCTATGTTTAGATCAGAAATTATCTTGAACATTCAACACTTAGTATTAACAAGTTAACATTTGGAGTTCTGCAATTTTTTTGTCATTTATAATTATATATGTCCATAGCTGAACCATGCATTTATTTTTGTATGACAGTGCTTAGTGAACAACACCACTAAACATTACCATAATAGAAAATGGAAACTTCATATCCAAATATTATAAGATGATGAATGCTTTGTCTAAAATATAATGCCAAGGCTCACAGATTAAAAGAATAGACAAGTATACAAACATACAAAAATAAAGTATTAATTATCTATTTTAGCATTGTTATAACATAATCAGTAAAGAATCATATATCAAGACATATGCAACCCCCACCATAAACCTTAAATAATCCCTTGTAAAATAGTATGCAATCACTTAGTATAAACCCTAAATAAACCCTTGCTTGAAAGATGATGCCTAGTCTCGCAAAATAAAATAATGGACAAGTATACAGGCCTTGAATATGCATATTGGAAATGGCTTGAAAAACACAAATGTGGGCCTAGTAGAAACCATAAACAAACTTTTAGAAAATAACATGCAAAAAATAGTCGAAGTTGGTTCATTTTTAAAAATGCTCAACAATTGTTTGTGTTTTCTCTAGGCCCTTTCCAGTACATGTAATCAAGTATTGAAAACCTATCAAAAGCTTCAAATCTTTGCATATTTATAAGAGTTTTGTTAAAAATATATATTTTTAAAAACATTTCCCATTTTTCTCTGTTATTTTCTCATTATATGCACTATTTCAAAAATCTAAAACATTGGCTTGATAAGAAAAAACACAATTTGCAGTTTTTGTTACAATGATTTTTTTAAAAACCATCAAACATCTATGTTCAGAGTTACATTTGTTTTTTTTTAATTTGATTAAATGCTTAGTATTAACAAGTTTACATTTGGATTTCTATCTTTTTCTCATTTGAATTTATATCTATCCATAGCTAATCCATGAATAGAAAATGAAAATTTTATAGGAAAATATTACAAGGACTTGAATGTCTTGCTTGGAAGATGATGCCTAGCCTCACAAAACACAATAATAGACAAGTATACAAGACTTATATACGTGCACTACAAATGAATTGTATAAAAATAAAAGTAAAACATTAACAATCTATTCTAATATTGTTAGAACACAATGAGTAAATAATCATAGATTAAAACATATCCAACCCCTAGCATGATTCTTAAATAAACCCTTGAAAATCAAAATGTAATGACCCAACAATAACCCTAAACAAACCTTTGTAAATAGAACAAAGATTAAAAAACAAATTACTTGAAATGCAAAAACCCATCACATTAACCCATATTTTAGCTCAAACATTCACACACCACCCAAAAACTCACTGAATATGCCCATGTCTAAAAACATTGTGTAACTCAAGCCCCATTTTATATTGAAATTCCAAGAAAAAATCAATCACTCAATGACAAACCATAAAATGAATTAATAAACATTACTTCCATAAATCCACCATTTAATATCGAATATGATTTATACCTTGCACAATTGTAACACATCATCCTTGCCATGTCGGCATTGCCTCAAATGAAGCTTGAAATAAGATTTAAATATTTTGACCAATCAAATTACAGGAAATGATATTATTTTATATCATCTATTAAACATAGTGAAATTCAACCTTGCATAAACATAACATATTCACATATTCAAAAATCATTGTCTCCTAATTGACCAATAATGCATGGACTAATTATAAGTTAAATAAAAATGATACTATAGTCTGAGAGAAAAACCCATCATCATTAATAATTTTTATTTTATATTAAATATTTAAATAAATTTCATGCCTAGCATATTATTATGCTATAATGTGGAACATTATATATATATATATATATATATATATATATATATATATATATATATATATATATATATATATATATATATATATATATAGTTGAGATAATTTATTGATTTTTTTTTGGTTAGAACATGACAATTGAAACAAGGGCTCTGTAGCAGCTATTCCTTGTCTTTGTGTTAAAATTGTTTACGATTGAATTGCATGCAATCAAGGTTAAAAATTAAAAATATTTTGTTTCTTTTTATGTTTTGAGATCCCATATGATAGTTAAAAATTCTTGCAAGCTATCAATAATTATAGACTTAACAATTTGCATATTATATATTTTTCATGTAAATTGTAAATTGCACATTCTATCACCTTATATAAATATATAAATATAATAAATATCTATTTGTATAATTAAATTTCCTAGCATTGATAATATTTATTCGTGACCCACAAATTGTAAATTGTAATAGCCTCCAAAAAAATGTGTGGATTGACCTTATGGTGATTTATGGTTGTTATGACAAGGCCAAGGGTACAACATTTAAGCAAATCAACACATGGAAAAGATTATACAGATGACAACTCCCTACAAGATGAGTGAGAAATAATGTTATATTTGGAATGAAATAATAAAACTGTAAACTAAAGTGATATTGTAGAAATTTGACACTATTTTATAGTAAATATGGTTATAAAACCCAAGTTTTGGGAGAACCTAAAATAATGAATACAAAAGATATAACGATGAAGCTCAAATGAGATGCCACAATAGATGGATCATAAGGGACTAAATGACCAATAGATAACTAAACCATAGCCTACCAAAAAAACAATCCTACCTATAGGAAAAGACCAACTGGAAACAAAAAGTCTTCAACAAAAATTCTATTAATGCAAAATCATAGCAAAGTAAAGCCCTACCAAAAGGCCCAAACAACTGGGACTAGACAAATAAACGCGAGATGAAGACCAACTAGTAGAAGGTATCCTAATTTAGAATAGGGGTCTTCTGCCAAACTTCTGCATCATGTGACTTCAACTAAAACTCTAATCAATGGCTCACCAGAGCAGAGGGACCTACTGTAGGAATTATGGCTCGTAGTTCTACTTTCTTCTTTTTATCCACTTTGGTCCATTCTCCATTATCTTCAGCAAATTTTGGAAGTACAGGAATCAAGATTTCTAGAGATGGCTTGTCTTTTGTTACTATAGCCTCCTTGGATTCTTCTACAACAATAACTATTAGAATTGTAATTAATTTCTCCACTCTCTGTTTAGCCTCCATCATGCATGCAGTTTGCATGATCAACTGTTTAAGTCATAGCTCAATTTACATGGACAACTGTCAGTTTAACACTAGTTTATTTCCAGCTTTGTTTGTTCTTCAATTCTATTTATGTAGATCCTGATCACAGATTTTGATTGAGAATTAATAAGATTCAAGAAAAAACTTCATTACTGTAGCAATCAGTTTGTATATTATTTTTGTTATTTTTCTCTGTGCTCCTTCAAATTGGTATTAGAGCTGACTTAGGCAAGCGTGAAGATCCTGCAGTAAAATTTGAAGCGCAACAGTCGATGTGAGGAGCATAGGATGTAGAATATGCAGCAAAGTGATGAAGCCTAAGAAAAGTCTGATGCAGCCATGACTGAAGCTTGAAGATGTTAAAACTGTGAGCCCAGGCTACGTTGAAGTTGATTGGTCAACCCTCCTTGCATAGACACCATCACCCTTGGTCCCAGCCACATCTAGATCTTGTAAACCATTGAAACACATTGGAGGGCAGAGAATATAGATAAATTACAGCCGCTGTTCATTTTGGTTGTATATGTTGAATAGCACAGCTAGGTAAGTAGCAAACCCAGAATGTTGGAAACAAGATCCACAGAGGAGAAAGACTGTAATAGCAGTAGAATCTTGCAAGTGTAGAGATTGAATGTTGTAGCATTTACTATTTTTTTAGTGTGGTCTTTCAGCTTGAAACATAGCAATAAACAACAGCATTTCTCAACTCTAGATTCCCATTTTCAATGGTAAGAATTATGATTTTTGAGAAATTAAAATGAGAACATTGTTTTGCTCACAAGATGTTTAGGATTTGGTAGAAAATGGCTTTATAGAACCACAGGATGAGGCTGCCCATCAGGGATTAACTTGAGCACAAAAAGAAGAGCTTAAAGAAAACAAGAAAAAGGATGCAAAAGCTTTATTCCTAATCCAACAGGCAATGGATGAATCCATTTTTTCTAGAGTTGCAGCAGCAACGAGATCTAAGTCAGCATGGAAAATCTTAGAGACCACCTATGAAGGTAATATAAAGGTGAAAGTAGCTAAATTGCAATCTCTTAGGATAAATTTTAAAAGAAATTCAAATGAATGATTCGGAGTCTATAGACCAGTTTATGGGTCAAGTATTGAATGTTGTGAATCAAATTAGATCTAATGGAGAAATAATAATAGATCAGAAGATCATAGAAAAAATACTTGAGAGTTTACCCAGCAAATTTGATGCAATAGTTGTAGCTATTGAGGAAACCAAGGATTTGAAACAGTTATCAGTAGATGAATTAATGTGATCTTTGTTAACGCATGAATCCAGAATGAATAGGAATAACAATGCTTCTTTTGAGAATGCTTTCAAGTCTCAGGTATCATTTGGCAAAGGAAGAGGCAGAGGCAAAAATGGAAGGAACAATCTAGATCAAGGTGAAAACAATAATCAAAACTACAACAATAGAGGACGTGGCAACAATCACTTCCAACAAAATTCACAGAGGTTTGATAAATATAACATTCAATGTTATTACTACAAAAAATATGGACATTATGCAAGTCAATGCAGAAAGAAACAAGGAGATGTGGACAAGCAGAATGCTAATTACACAAATGAATCTAATTCTAATTCTGGAAGCTTATTTCTCACTTGTCATGTTGCTCAAGAAAATGCGAGAGATATTTGGTTTTTAGATAGTGGATACAGTCACCATATGATAGGGAATAAAGAATTGTTTGCTAGTCTTGATGATTTCGTAAAATCTGAAGTGAAATTAGGAAATGATAATAAAGTGGATGTAATGGGTAAAGGAGTAATAAAAGTTTTGGCAAACAATGGTGAAAGAAGATTTATTCTTGATGTTTATTTTGTACCTGGACTAAAGCACAATCTTATGAGTGTTGAAAAGTTAGTAAAGAAAGGTTACAAAGTATCTTTTATGGATAATGTTTGCATAATACTAGACAAATTTTCAAATGACAGGTTGATAAAAAAAAGTGGAGATGACCAAGAATCGGATGTTTCCTCTTCAAATTCATTGCATCCAAGGAGAAGAGGAAGCCCACTTCAAAACCATGCATCTAGACCAATCATGGCAATGGCATTTAAGGTATGGCATTTACATTTTGGAGGTTTGAATTTGTTACAAAAAAAAATATGGTGAAGGGATTACCACCAATAGAACAACCAAGAAGTTCATGTGAGATTTGCATTTTGGCAAAACAGCATAGAGAGAGCTTTCCAGTAAGAGCTTCATATAGAGCAAGGGTAATATTAGAGCTAGTCCATAGTGATTTATGTGGACCAATGCAAACTCCATCATTTGGAGGTAGTTCTTATTTTCTAACCTTCATTGATGATTTTAGTAGAAAGACTTGAATATATTTTCTCAAAGAAAAGTCTGAAGCCTTTGAAAAATTTAAAGAATTCAAGGCTATGGTTGAAAAGCAGAGTGGCCTTTACATCAAGGTACTTAGATCAGATAGAGGAGGTGAATATGTCTAATGAATTTCAAGATTTTTTGCAAATATCATGGCATTAAAATGCAACTGAGTACAAGGTACACACCACAACAAAATGGTGTAGCAAAAAGGAAGAATAGAACAATCATGGAGATGGCTAGAAGCATGTTGAAGGCCAAACATTTGTCAAATGAATATTGGGCAGAAGCAGTAGCATGTGCAATATATATTCTAAATAGAATCCCAACAAAGAGTGTCAAGGATCGAATTCCACAAGAAGCTTGGAGTGGTAAGAAGCATAGTGTACATCATTTTAGAATTTTTGGTTGTATGCATATTCTCTTATACCATCTAAATTGAGAATAAAACTTGATGATAGAGGTGAGAAATGAATTTTTATTGGCTATAGTGAAGAATCAAAGGCTTATAAATTATATAACCCCATTTCAAAGAAAGTGATTATTAGCAGAGATGTGGAATTTAAAGAAGAAGAAGCATGGGATGGAAGCATTGATAAAACCATCACAATTAGAGCACCAATTCTCCAAAATGAAGAAGAATCTGAAGAACAAAATTTGCAAGGTGATCAATTCTCTCCACAAGCAAGAACAAGCACTCCAATAAGATCACCTAGGAGCTTAGCACAAGGTGAATCATCTAGTCATGCATGTCATCCTACTCCCAATTCACAAGTGATGAATCAGATCTAACTCTTGCCACTTTAAGATCTAAATTTAAAGGTAAGAAAATGAGAAACTTGAATGAGATTTATGATTAAGAAGAAGAGAAGTTAGATTTATGTTCAAATTTTGCCTTTTTCTCTCATGATCCTATGTATTATGAGGAAGCAGTTAATGAAGAACATTGGATAAAAGCAATGGATGAAAAAATGAATGCCATTGAGAGAAACCAAACATGGGATCTAATTAATCTACCTGACGGTAAGGATTGCATAGGAGTCAAATGGGTTTATAAGACCAAATTTGATGCAGAAGGAAAGGTTGAAAAGCACAAGGCAAGGTTAGTAGCAAAAGGTTTTGCACAAGAACATGGAATTGATTATAATGAAACATTTGCTCCATTTGCTAGACTTGATACTATTAGAATGGTTTTAGCAATAGCTGCACAAAATAATTGGAAAGTATATCAAATGGATGTCAAATCAGCCTTCTTGAAAGGTTTTCTAGATGAAGAAGTGTATGTGAAACAACCACCAGGTTATGAAGTGCATGGACATGAAGAAAAAGTCTACAGATTGAAGAAGGCCCTCTATGGTTTCAAGCAAGCACCAAGAGCATGGTATAGTAGGATTAATTCATACATGACAAACAATGGATTCAGCACAAGCAATAGTGAGCCTACATTGTACACAAAAATCAACAAAGAAGGTCAGATTTTGATTGTGTGTTTGTATGTTGATGATTTGATTTTCACTAAAAATTTATCTGTAGACACATTTAAATCAGCAATGAAGAAAGAATTTGAGATGACATATTTGGGATTAATGAAGTATTTTTTGGGCATTGAAGTTGTACAATCTGAGAAGGAAATTTTTATTTGTCAAACTAAATATACAAAGGATGTGTTAAGGAGGTTTAAGATGTTGAATTGTAAATCAGCACCTACACCAGTTGCTATAGGGACCAAAATTAACAAAGAAGACAAAGGGTCTAATGTTGATTCTACAACATTCAAAAGGCTAATTGGTAGTTTGATGTATCTTACAGCTACAAGACCAGCTATCATGTATGGGCTCAGCTTAATCTCTAGATTCATGGAGTCACCAAAAGACTCACATTGGCAAGTTGGAAAGAGGATATTGAAATATGTGGCATGAACAACAAAATATGGAATTTTATATTCTACAACTAATGATTTTGGTTTGATTGGTTATACTGATAGTGATTTTGCAGGTAGCATTGATGACACGAAGAGTACTTCTAGACATGGCTTTCTTTTTGAAACAGTTGTGGTCACATGGGCATCCAAAAAGCAACCTATAGTGACACTTTCATTAGCTGAAGCAGAGTATGTAGCAACCAGATCAGCAGCATGTCAAGCAACTTGGATGAGGAGAGTATTGACAAATTTATTACAAGCACAGAAGGAGTCAACACCAATCTTTTGTGACAACAAATCAGCAATTGCATTGTCAAAAAATCATGTTTTTCACACGAGGAGCAAGCACATTGATACAATATTTCATTTTATCAGAGAGTTAGTGAACAATGGAGAAATCCATTTGGAGTTTTGCAGATCTGAAGACCAATTCGCAGATATATTCACAAAGGCATTAGCAAAAGAGAGTTTTGATTATCTAAGACAAAATGTAGGCATTGTAAATGTTGAATTAGTTAGTGGTAGAAACTAAGGGGGAGTGTTAGAACTGTAGTTAATTTCTCCACTCCCTGTTTGGCCTCCATCATGCACGCAGTTTGCATGATCAACTGTTTAAGTCATAGCTCAGTTTGCATGGACAACTGTCAGTTTAACACTAGTTTATTTCCAGCTTTGTTTGTTCTTCAATTCTATTTATGTAGACCCTGATTGCAGATTTTGATAGAGAATTAATAAGATTCAAGAAAAAAACTTCATTGCTGTAGCAATCAGTCTGTATATTATTTTTTTATTTTTCTCTGCGCTCCTTCAATAACCTCCTTGTCTTCTACCCTCAGTGTAGGTGTATCTTCAAGATCCGAGTCCAACTCCTCCCCCTCTGGGGCTTTTTTAGATAGATCCTTTTCAGATCACTCCCCTCAGTATCACTTCCTACCAAACTGTGTTTTGGGAGGGCATCCTTACACCAAGAAGCTCCCTTTTTATGCTCAATAGAGTTGCAAGCTAAAGCCATGTGCCGTATCTCAAAGCAATTTTGATAGTAGAATGGAAACCCCTTGTAGTCGAGAACTTGATTCCAAAAATGGTCTTAGACCCTCAGCTCAATACTCTTAGGAAGATCTGCTAAAAGCTTTAGATTAACCAACATATGGGCAAAGTTAGGATGGTGGTAGCCTTTAGTACTTGAATCCACTGATAAGTAATCACCTAAGGTATTACACCTAAGGTGTTTCCAATGGCTTTAAAGCAATCTTCTGTCCAAAACTACAAAGGAAGATAAGGGAGTCTTACCCAAACTGGTCGGACATCAAAGGTCTCCTTGAGTGGGTCGAAGGCTCAAACCCAGGGCTTATATATCAAGTCATTTTGATCCCAAGACCACCTGGAATCCTGAAAAATAGCTTTCTGTGCTCTACCAGATCAAAAACAATAATTAAAAAGTCCTTAGCGCAAGGGAATGTGCATAGATTACCTTCTATTAACAGCATCCACTTCTCCGAAATCCAGTGGTTCAGATCTGGGAGTGAAGGCCAAAGATAGGAAAAGTGACATATCATGATTGCATCTGAGAGCTCATTTTATCTTTACAGGAATTCCAATAGGGGTTCTCCTTTGAAATAAATTGTGTGGCAAGCCACACTTATGGCCCTGACTTCTGCAGGGCATTCTGCAGTGAGTCTGTCTTCAGGGGAACCACAAGTTCAACTTCTGCTATCCCTAGGTCGTTCCTTCCGCTATCTTTCTGCCATCTGCCCTCAACATTCATATTTCTGGGAGTGCCTACAGATTTTGTGGCTATGTCAAGTGCAAATCTGGGGGCCCGCACCATCACATCGGCCTTCTCCTTTACCACTGCATCTGGGGGACACCTGGTTGTAGATTCAAAGATGGGCAGTTGCCTTGACCGCTCGTCGAAGGCAGGATTTCCCACAGAAGCTTTCTCCCAGATGGAGGTGGGATTTCCCACGTAAGCTTTCTCCCAGATGGAGTCGTGAGCAGAATTATGGGGGGCACGGATAGACTGGGTAGGCACAAAAAATTCTTGTCGTCCCTTCACCTGCACATCCCTACCATATGCGGGCTTCAGATGAGTGGCAAGCACCTGCGAGTGCTGCAGGGTACCATTGGAGTTAGGGGAGATGGGCGAGAAGTTGTGATTTGAAAAAATGCAGGGCAGGAAGTTACGCTTTGAAAAAATGCCTGGCAGGAAGTTGCGCTTTGAAAAAATGTAGGGTAGGAGGTCACCCAGCAGCCATTCACAGAATTTATGGAGATTACTTTTTTCAGTAGTTTTGACAATCAATAAAGAGTGAAATTTAACATTATTATAGACTATAAAATTAATAAATTGTTTTTATATTTTATAATAAAATATTTTTAACAAACATAATAATCTAAATTATATAGAAAAACATCTCTAATTAATGAGAAAAGATTAAAAAACTATTACATGATAACAAACCAAAAAATTAAAAAATTAAAAAAAATAAACATAAAATTAAAAGTACCAAAGTAAATTTTAAAACAATGCATATGATTAATGGCATTGGCACTCAAGCTTAAAGAAACAGAGGCTTCTAAAAACTTAACTTTCCATTCAAGTGAATAAGAAACAAGCCCATAGTTTTAATGGGTTTTTGCTTGTATTTTCTATTAATTAATTATGACTCATCAAAGTTAACCGTAGTCTTGAACAAACTAAATGATGACAATTATTGAAAAATAAAAAAATAATTATATAATTATATACATTTTATTTATGTTTACCAAACTAAGTTATAAATTTAAGAAACACTAAAAGATTATATTTGACTATATTTGGAGGATCCAATGCTTTCAATGACCTTGACGACATCTATCCCTTGGATAACCTGACAATTATTGAAATCTGACAATTATCAAAACCTATCAATTAAGAAAACTTACTTAAATTGTTGTGATGCCAACATGTACATAAGTCAGAGGACTCAAACCAAAAAAAATTAAAAAAATTGGTTACTTTAATATCACGACAGAAACTTATGATTACCCATAAATAATAGTTAAAATGTTTATTTTCGTTTTTGATAGGTAATAAACATATTTGCATGTTTGGTGGTATACCTTAGCCACAAGAATTTGCAGACCTACATATTTGACATCCCACGTAAATTTTTGCACAACCCATCTAGTTCATTCTAAAGATTGAGCATTGTCTATAACAAATTGCAGATAAGAATCTTGTGCAGTTGTTTGATATAGCCACATAGCCACCCATAACAACTTGCCCTAAACATTGTACCAAAAAAGTGTTATTATCCTTCGTATCTACACTTGTTATAAAGAACATTTTTTTTGTTACAATCCTTAATTCTCTGCATGTAGTTGCTATAAATTACATTGGTTCAATTGTAGACAATAAACTTACTCCATATCCACTTGTAGATTAATAGAATTTTTTAACAGATGAGATAGCATTATCGTACTTGCCATGATATTTGCCGTCGAATTGAAAAATCTACCAAAACATAGCTCACGTTAAAACACTTGATCAAAAAAAGGTTAGTAAGGGATTAATTAATTATACAATTATGCGATTATGACTTACCAATCCAAAAACAATATCCTTTTCAAAAGGGAAGAAATTATCAAATGGGTTGTAGTCTAATGGTGAGGATGATGGTGTAAAAGGCATTGCCTAGCGATCCACCAAAGTACAAATCCCAGGAGATGCAAAAAAACGATGAGACTAGGATTGTGCCACAGGGGAATTTGGTAGAATGGATACCCCTTAGTGCTTGGCACCTAAACCAAAGAAACATTCTGTACACCTACTCTGTGTAATCATTCGGGCTTTCAATAAAAAAAAATAGGAAAAAATTCCCACAAAGAAACATACGTCTAGTCTATGAAGAAGGCCACCAAACATCCATTTAACAACCAAACAACAAAATACCCTTTATCAATATAAAATGGGGCACATTTTAATTTGAGATAGCTCAGAGTGAATTGGATAATTATTTATATATTGTATGGGATAAAGAGCTTACTTGCGTTGAGCAATATTGTGGTTGAGAATATTTGAAAGCAATAGACGCTGTAGTTATAGTAGCAAAAGTTTCAACTGCAATGTCCAAGCTAGAATGGGAGGAGTTAATATTATGATGCGGTTAATGGCCACTGCCAAACATGACATGCTTAAAGTCGGTATAATGTGGTTAATGGGAACTGCCATTATATATAATATTTTTAATATAATATTGACGACAATATATTCTAATTAAATATTTTTTTTAAATAATTTTTTTATAATTATATTAATAAAAATGAAATAGTTTCTAAAATTCAAAATATTTTTTAATATTTAATTTTTAAATTTTATAATTATTAATATATCATATTTAATGAAAAATATGATTGATTGGAAAAAATATTAGACTAATCTTAAAGTGAAACCTATTAGTCCCTGCCATGGGGACTAAATAAGTGCATGCAATCATGTCAGTGAATTATTTTTTTTAAAATAAAAGTTATCACGTTGGAATGTTAAATGGGCAAACACAGCGAACAAATTACAAGAGAATGCTCTTTGCTGGGAGACAAAAGTTGGGTATTGAGGGAACTATTGTTTCTTTATTTAGCGGAAGGACTTGCTTTGTCTGACAGCCGCTGACTAATCTACTCAGAACGAGGGCCCATTTGTTTTCTTTCTTTCTGCCTGCATGCATGCCTAGATAGGCTCTTATCATTTTCCAGTACAACACAAGAAGCAGACACGAAATTGGGCTTCATCACTTTTTCTTTTCTTTTTCTTTTTTAATGCATTGCAGTCTTTTTCGATGACTGACATTAAAATGGGTGGTCCCAACTGTCAAAATTTAGGATGCATTTATAATTAAATAGAATTAATATTATGGTTCAGGTCGGCGAAGCGTCATTTTCATTCCCTGTTTGGTTTCATAATTTGAAGGTTTGAAGTGTTTATATCTTCTATTAAATGCTATTAACTTTTTTAGGTTGGGTCATAATATATTTTAACCTAAGATTGGTTGTAGCAATGATCCAAACGTCCACCTTACCCAAACCTAAAAAAAAGCAGCAGTTTTGACATTGACAGCACCTGGTCCACCGTCCGGTATGGGCAAAACCCACTTGCCGGGTAAGCAGAGTTGATAGAAATTGAGTTTTATAGGTAGATGATGTTAGAGTATTCTTGGGTGTTATTGGATCATATATAGAAATTTGTATAGAGGGATTACTGGTTTATGATGTTAAAGTATTCTCTGGTTTCATAGAATTGTGCTGAAAAATGTTAAGAATCTTGTATATAAGCATCGCAGGAAGATGTTAAGAATCTTCTGGACCAGTAGGGGCAAACCTCTTGCTGGGTAGGCAGAGCGGATAGAAATTGAGTTTTATAAGGCAAATGATGTTAGAATATTATCGGGTGTTATCAGATCACATAAAGAAACCTGCATAGAGGCATTACTGGCTCATGCTGTTAAAGTATTCTCAAATCTTATAAAATTGCGCTCGAAAATGTTAAAAATCTTAAGTATGAGTATCATTGGAAGATGTTAAGAATCCTCCAATTCAAGAGGGGTAAACCTCTTTCTGGGTGGGTAGAGAGGATAAAAATTGATTTTTCTTGGGTCTCACGGGATCGTATGTACAAACCTGCATGTAAGTCTTATTAGGTCGTGCTGTTAAAATATTCTTAAGGATTTTAAAATTGTATCTAGGTCGGCTGCTGGAGGATGTTAAGAAAACTGCACATAAGCATCACTGGATCAAAAACACATTGACCTGCTTTTAGTTTAAGAAGTGGGATCTGAATATCGTAATTGGGTTATGTAAGATGGTGGAATTA
Organism: Torreya grandis; assembly: GCA_037957365.1. NCBI lineage: Eukaryota > Viridiplantae > Streptophyta > Pinopsida > Cupressales > Taxaceae > Torreya > Torreya grandis. The sequence continues at coordinate 353,495 of JARHVA010000003.1, read as the reverse complement.
AAAATGAAAAGGGCCAACGAATGCTGCCTATGTGGTGATATCGGATTCTCTCATGAGCTCTTTCAGTGCACAGCCTGCCTTTACCGCTCTCAGCACATGTATGTGAATGGCTTCTTTTTCTTACTGATGGGTTGAGTTTAGTAGCGGATTCCAAACTAAGAATTATTATACATTCATATTCGGAAATTGTTTTCCAATATATTTTTTAATTTGTTGATAGTCTTAAAATTTCTTGAAATTTTTAAAGGTTGATTTGTATTAACGTACCTGTTTAACACTTTTGCATGTTAAAATGGAGTAAACCGTGTACGTTTAACGCCATTGATTTGTATGTATACTAGAAATCACTAGGATTAAATAAGTTATTTGTGATCCGAAAGGTACTCGGTTTTCCTATTTGGTTGCAGATATTGCAGCTGTATGTATCCCAAGGCAGAGTCATATCATGTATGCGATTGGTGTCTAAGAGGTAGAGAGAAGCGAAAGGCACCCAAACAGATTACTGAAAAATGTACAGAGACAGATCCCCAAAAAGTGAGCTACAGCAGCAGGATTTGCCTACCAGGCCTGCATACCATTAAAAAACATAAGCCTATATTACCAGAAAGACCTCCTGTCGAAACTGCAAATCCAAACACCTCTGCAAAATCCCAGAAATTTGGATATGAAGGAAATCATAAAGAAACGGTGGAGCCTGCAGAAAATGGTATTTTGAGCTGTGTAAGCAGATGCAATGAGATTTTTGGAAATAAAGCTTCGGAGGCGATTGCAGATTCCAAGGCTTCGACCCCGCGGCTTGTTAAAGGCAAAGTCCGAAGGTACAAGCTTTTGAAGGAGGTTTCTACTTGAAGTTACAAAGATTTCACATGATGAATTCCCACCAAAAGATTATATTCTCGACTTGTAAAAGAGCCTTGATTTGATTCGAGCCTTAAAATTGTATAGTTAGCAGGATTTTTTATAGATATACTCAAGTTATTATATAGAATCACTGAATTATAAAATGTTGACATGTCTATTTCGATATGAAACAGATTGTAGTTTAATTGATGAGGATAATAATTATTAGAATTTTTTTTTTTTTTTAAATTCTTTAAAAAGAATTCTAATCTAACATTTTGAATCAGGGATTGAACACTATTAAGAAAACATGCATGGATTGCTGACTGGAATTTTTTTTATTAATATATAAATGTTAATACGAGGACACACAAAAAGAAGTATTAAATGAATTAGGAAATTAATGAACTGAAACTATACCCGGCCACAGAGCTCTGATTTTTCTGCAATATCTTGTTAGTAGTAATTTCAGATTAGAACCACTTTCGAAATCCTCCGGTCATGATTATATGCATATGATTATTTTTTGCCGGTAAACATATCTTTTGTTGCTCATTTTTACCTCGTTTCAAGAAACCATTTTCTTGGTGTATATCAGCTGAGCGAGATTAAACCCAAAGATGATTTAAACCCAGTCTGTCTCCATTTACTTGCAGAGGCAAGATTTTAACCCCGTTGTCAGGCCCCTTTTGAGGCGTTGGTGGGCATTTATGTTTCGGAAAGATGTGGCAGCATCTTGTTTTAATTATAAAAACATTAATACGACTGAAAGGAAACTTGAAAACTGAGCCTATATTTAGTTTTTCTGCTTTTTCATAAAAAGTTAACAGCGAATTGGAGGAGCTTTGTATGAGAGGAAACTTGTTTTATTTGGGATTTATAGGTTTTTATGTCACTTTTATTTTTATCTCATTTCTTCTTTTTTTTTTTTTTTATACCATGTCAGGGTAGTCGCAAATTTATTGCGCTTGGCACATCACTATTTTGATAGTTTTTTTAATATAAGGCCTTTACTTTCTATGTTGTACCTATTGTTGTATATAGTAGGAAGGATGGTGCCCAAGCAAGCTAGGAAATTTGTATTGAAAGTTTATTATCAAATAACGCTTCCAACTTTTCCTCTCAATTTAAAGTATCCTAATATTGTTAATAGTGTGTATAAATGGTATAAAAATGACTCTCTTAGTGCTTACTTTGTTTGCCAAATCCCGTCAAAAGTGTCCCTCAATCTCTAGTTTCGACACCAATGGGAGCCCTTGGGTGTCCATGTCACTAGCATCTAAAAATTTACTAAGGGTTTTTTTTATTTTCTCCTTTAAAGAGTCGTCTAATGTCCAAGCTCTTTTGGTAAAATCGTGTTGTTCTTTCCTCAAAAACATGCTTTTGATTATGTCTAAATGGACTTGTGATTTCAAGGTCACCAACTAGGCTTCCCTTCGAGTGTTGTTCAGGATTAAACTCCCTAGACTTCCAATCCCTCTATGGTCCTTTCTCGAGGAGATTGTTTATCCCATAAGGCATGTCTTATGCCATGAGCCACCCAAGTTTTATTTTGCATGCGTTAATAAGGAATTTTGCATTGGGGTTGGCTTGACCATGGATTTAAAGGAATCCATCGATATTCAAGTTGGCACTGAGTGTTAGGGACAAAAGGTTTTTCATTTCAATCTTCCCAATACGTTTTTTCGTTGTTAGTCCCTTGACCATTGAATCAAAGACTACCCCCTCATGAGTCAATCAAAACCCTCATTTGAACCTCCACAATTTGAGAAGCCCAATGTGGTAAGAAAAAATAGCGATTGGACAAAAGGTTAACAAAAAATGTTGTCAGGTGGTGGTAAACCCACCCCCTCAATGGCTACTCCCATATCACCAAACCCTCTTATAATTAGTGAAATGCCACTCTCTCTAATGATTCTCATAATATACTTACATCCTAATAGAGCCATGTTTCACAAGTGTCACATCCTTAAGTGAGCTCTTCTTCCATTAGGATATCCTCTACAAGTTGGTCTTTATCTAGGCAGTCACATAATGACCTCGTGGTGGTGAAGAATCTCCCTAAGAGGATAATGGAACTAAACACCACTCCACCTCACTTGGGGACTTTGTTTTTCCAAACCATTATAATAGTTTTGGCTAAGTTGGTGAGCACATTACTCATCTCTTACACATCTTGTAAGCTTTTACTAAGCACTATAAATAGGTATTTCAAGCCCATACCTCTTCAGTTGCCCAAAAAATGGCATTGAATAAATGAATGGATGGTGTTCCCTATAGTCTCTCACCTAGCCATAAAGTGACATGTGATAAGCACCTTTTTATCGAGAACCACCACTAAGCAGCCATAAGTATGGATCAAGAGAAAGCTCTAGGCATTGATGGCTTCCCTTGTGAGTTTTACAAAATTTTCTAGGGCTATGTGGGACAAGATCTACAGAAAGTTTACTCGGAAGCCTTGGCCAAGGGTTTATTGGAAAAAATCATCAATCAAGGTAACATCAAACTCATCGCAAAAGTTATTACCAACTAAGACTTATTACCCTCCTGAATGTCTCCTAAAAGATAATTTCTAAAGCCTTAGCAATCAGAATTAGGTATCTCCTCTCCCAAATTTTTAGGCTAGAGCAAACAAGTATCACTCAAGGAAAATATATTTTGAAAAACATAATAGTGGTGTGGTAATGTATGTAATGGGCTTGGGTTTCCCAACAAAAGTTTGTATTCATCCAAATTGACTTCACAAAATCCTATGATAGGATTTAATGTCCATTTTTTTAGCCATGTTGCAAGTTTTGGGGTTTTGAACTATGTTCATTCACTATATTCAAACCCTCTTCTAGGATGCCTCAGCTTGTCTCACCATTAATGGTCACCAATCTTAGAGTTTTATTCCTTTTCACTCTATCATACTGGGTTTCCCTCTTTCACATTCTTTATATATTTTATTTTTGAAGATTTTTGCTATTTACATACAGATTATGCTTTTAGAGGTCTTGTTATAAGAATTCCTCTCCCCATGGCACCTCACATTCAACTAATAAATGGACATTTTGATGATGACTCATTTCTTACTCTTCATGAGGAATAAAATGTTGTCCACAATACTATGTCATGCTTACAAACCTTTTTCCAGGGCTCTGGCTCCAATTTTTAATAGGCCAAGACTCAATGTTTCAAACAACATTATGGTCGTCTACCTAGCTAGCTTGAGCATTACCAATGGAAGTGGATTTCCCATTGAGAGACATACAAATTGTTGGGTATTCATTTTTATTTTCAGGCCTCCCAAGTGGATTTGTAGAACTATGTTATTCTTAAAGTGGAAAAGAAGTTATCATACTCGATTACCAAAACCCTCTCTAATTGGAAAATTCTAGATTTTCTAAAAAGTCTTTGTCACCAACCATGTTTACTACTCCTATTGTGCTCCTTCGGAAGAAGTTTACAAGAAGTTGGACAAATGCTTAGATACTTTCTATGGGACAATTATGAAGGCAACAAAGGGTTTCACTAAGTAGCTTGGGATATTAGTTGCCATCCCAGAGAAGTTAGAGGGTTAGTAACTTGGGATATTTATTGCCAGCCCAAAGAAGTTGGAGGGTTAGGTCTCATTGTTATTGCTAAATAGGGGCTTGTTTTCAATGCCAAATGGATTTTTAGAGCTATAGAATGGCATGAGACCCTGAAATTTATACTCTGCAACTATATTTATTTTAGATGTCCCTTTTGATGGAAAGTTTGGCAAAATTTTAGGATTCTAGAATATGCTCATTACCCTAAAACTAGGTAAAATTTATAGGTACCTTTGTGGTCAAGATAATATGGAAGCATTGTGAAACTATTACGACCTAGCTAATGTGGAAAAGGGATGGCTTTCAAACTAGTCTTTGTATCAACACTCACTCTATCTAGTAATCTCTACTAATCACCATAAATGGAAAACCCCTGGTGAAACTTCCCAAACTCATAGATCTTTAGATTTTTCATAGATGTATTAGAGTTTGGGTGATATCTTTAATAAACACTCCAAATATTGTATTAGTTGGCTAAAGCTTAAAATCAAATTCAAATTGAATGCTCAAGAATTTGAGTATATTTATGAGATGCAAATGGATCCAAGTGATGACTCCTTATTAGGGTTATAAGATCTCTCAATAGGTGGAAGAACTAAAATTGGGATATTTTCACCCCAATACTTTGTTATCAACCCTGGATTGGTTATCAATGGATTTATCCCAATGATGTTCCTTGGGAGATGTTGAATAAATGATGGAACACCAACAACTCCCCCTTCTTTTAGAATAGGAGGTTCCAAAGTGTTTGGTCTACTATGGTGGAACCTTAAAAATCCATATTTTCTTGGTGTATGCTTTACAAAGGTCTCCCTATGGGTGCTAGGCTTATTCATATAGGAATTCCCTCTCCCAAATTCCCTACTTTTGGCCATCCTGAGTCTCTAAAACACATTTTATGGTTATGTGCTTGAGCCAAGGATGCTTGGCAATGGATCCATTCCCTCTTTAAGCCTTTCAAGTTAGATCCTTGTGCTTGGGACATGACCCTCTTAGGATTCTCTGCTCTCTTGCCTACAATATATAAACAAATATGGCATATTTTTTGAATGGAAATTATTTTTACTTTTTGGAAAGAAAAAAATGTGACTATATTAATGAAGAGAACCTAGATAGAGTTTTGTTAATTTCTAAAACATTATATATCTATTTAATGTAATGATACAGAGTCAAGTTTAGGAAAATAAAGTTTCCCCTGAAGAGCTTCGAGATGACTAGAACAAACCATATGAATAGATAAAACATGGCCATGTGCACCGAAGGTCTCACAACTGCTCGACATTTTCCACCCCTCAACCTCTTCTTCAATAAATATTCTCTCCTTTCGATTAGGGGGAGGGTTGGAGGGTGGCCATCACCTTAGGATGATTCTATTTGCACTGGTTTTCAACAACTAGGTGGAAATGCTTAGGGAAGTTTTCCAAACTAGTTTTTGCAATTTTCCCCCTTCCTTCTACAAATAAATTAAGGAAGGTGAAAAATAAAAATAACATGATGATGGGAAGAACATACTTAATATTTCTCCCCTTTATGGAGAAGGTTAGGTAGATAAGCAGTATAAACTGCTACTGCCTCCTCCTCCTCATTTTGAGGAGTTGGTGGCACCTACTACATAATATTGGCTAATTGTCCTTTTATTCTATTTAGTTAATATCATTACAATTTTAATTAAACTGTAGTTTTTATTTTTAAATTATTTTATTACATAGTGGTTATATGCTTTTGATTAGAAGGGTACTCTCATACCACCCACATTTTAAACAAACATATATTATGTTTATTTTATAATTAATATATTACATAGTTCAATTAAAAAATTAGGGAATATATGGACAGATAATTATTCACAATATTATTTTGGGTGTCCACTAAGGATCAAATTTAATGGCCATAAACTTTCATGATAGTTTATCCATTAAAAAACATTTACATTTCTTAGTTGTACTGACATTATGGTTTGATGGTTATTCTACGATGGAAATTTATTAAAGTGTAATTTATAGTTTTGTTTTCCGACTTCGCCTCGAAATAATTGTAAGGTGGAAAATTTAAAAAGAGAAATTTTTAATGACATAATTTACGTGTATAAAATCAAAAATATATTGTTAAATAAATAAAGTTCAAATTTATTAATGATGACTAATTATCAAGATACTTCATTTGAAATGATACCGATGCAAAATACATGTCACCCATGCATTTGAAAGATAAATGCAATGTAAACATACATCAAAATCTCATAGAATGACTAATAATCAAAATAATTTTGACAAATAATCAGGATAATTTTCCGTCCCTTTTCAGGGTGTTGAAAATTTTAATTTTATTTATTCTCTTCAAGTTTTATTTTTCTTTAGTCATATGATTATATTTTGCAGTGTGATTTTTTAAACTCATTTTAAGAATAACGATGTATTAATAGAATGCGTTTTTATTTTAAAAATATATAAAGGTATTATAATTCATACCATTTTTTTTTAATTTCTTTTATCAAATTGATAAAATGAGAGGAATATTGACTAATTTTCTTAAAAAAAGACTTTTTAAAACCTCTTATTTTATTTATGTACACACTTAAACAAATATTAAGATATATTAATTTCAAGATGTTTATCTTAAATTTCTCATAAAATATAAATTTATAATATTTATATTACTTTAATTTTTATTGTAATTTATTTTAATTTTTAGATCAATTTATTTTTCTAATTTATTATTAATTTGTCAAATAATGTTACTATGTATAAAATTGAAATTTTGAAAGTAAGATGGAAATTAGAAGTTGGAGCTAATTTTCCATAAGATTATCATATCTCTTCCAAAAATAACGCTGTTCATTGATTGTCTAACTACTAAAAACTTTGAGTAACAAGATTTTTTGTTATATTTTATTCTTTTTACATTTTCTAAGTATTTATAAAAAAAATCTTCTCTAATCTCTCTTTTGACAAACCAACCTAATTTTAGAATAGATCTTTAAAATATGCATAGAACAATATTTTATTAAATCATTGTTATATGTTATATATAATTAGTTATTGTTAGTGATTAATACACAAATAGATAGTATTCAAACAACCTTGAGACAACATTTGTGTCTCTTTCCAATTTATCTTATTCATTAGTGTGAATAAGTTGTTACAAGGGCACCATACAATAATTACTTTCAACACTCTAAACATGTACTTGTAAATAAATCCAAAATATATTCAATGAAAGAATCAAAACTATTATTAATAAATCCAAAATATATACAATGAAGGAATCAAAACTATTATTATGTTTGAGTGGTCTAACCCTCTAATTAAAGTATATTAATTACAAACTAGAAATGTAACTATATACATTATCATGTTGAATATAAGGATGGTTAAAAAAAATGTATTGAATATTTTATAACTAAGTTTTAATGTAAAAGTTGAGAACCAAATAAAAGTGAAGCATCACAAAATACTTTCCTTAAATAAAGTCAAATTACAATAATATTTTTTTTTCAACAGTTTGAGCTATTTATATTATCTTAATCATAAGATCAAATACTAAATTTAGAATGAGCCCAACAAGAAGAATAGTAAACATGGGTAGTATCCAACACTTTCAATAAAACTTATAACTTATTTTCTAGAGGAAGAGGTATGATGATCCAATAAGAAATATTTTTCTCAACCCTCTGAACAACATATGACTAGACCTCATAAGGAGATGCCCTAAAATCAAAAGGAATGCCCAAAAACATAATTTGCATACCTAGATGAATCCATTGTCATTGATATCCTTTCAACAAAGGAGGTTTTGGGGAGACAGATTGCATGTAGAATTGAGTCTTTCTCCACTCAATAAAGGAGCATGATGCAAGTTGAAAAATGTCAAGTCATTATATGGCATTCTTCACTGAACCTTATTCTTCCAAGAGAGTGAGAAAAGAGTCATCTATGAAATTCCCGATCATGAAATTTTGATCAAAATAAGGGAGAGAGGTACCCTTCACCAAACCTCTTTATGAGTAGATGGAAAAAAGGTAGTTGAAATCTTCTGCAAAAAACACATAGAGAGATTGGTCCAAGGGATAACCTTGCCTAGTAGACTTAAAACCATTTTTTTTGTGATTTCACTCCATTAATGGTGATGCAAACTCTAACATATTGAAACTATATATTAACATTATGGACAAACTGAGGGCCAAAACCTAGAGCTTGAAGCATAACAATGATGAATTGGAACTCAATTCTATCACAAGCCTTCTCAAAATAAATATTTAAAAACTTGGATTTTTTACTAAAGACTCTAGTCCATTCTATACCTTTCTATACTGCAATAAAATTGTCCAAAATATACCTATGTTGGATGAACCTTGTTTTCTAACTTCTAACAATAAAGGGAAGAACATGTCTCGACTTGAGAGCAAGGGATTTAACAATAGTTCTATAGGATACATTCATAAGCATTATAGGCCTCCAATTGGTGATAATCACAGGATCTCCAGCCTTTATGATGGATTTAATATTATCTTGATTGATGAGGGTTCCTAGGGATCTAGAAAAAATAACCTCAAAATAGACTTTGTGAAGATATAGTCTAATAGTATCCTAGAACACCTAATAAAATTCACATGGGAATAGTAGGGACTTTATTAGAGACCACTTGCATGGTTACTTCCTTGATGAATTTTAACTCAATTCTATCATAGGCCTTCTCAAAATAAATATTTAAAAACTTGGATTTTTGACTAAAGACTCTAGTCCATTCTATACCTTTCTATACTGCAATAAAATTGTCCAAAATATACCTATGTTGGATGAACCTTGTTTTTTAATTTTAAACAATAAAGGGAAGAAGATGTCTCAACCTGAGAGTAAGGGATTTAACAATAGTTTTATATGAGACATTCATAAATGTTACAAGCCTCCAATTGGTAATAATCATAGGAAGTCCAACCTTTATGATGGATTTGATATTACTTTGATTGATGAAGGTTCCTAGGGAGTTGGAAAAAATAACTTCAAAATAGACTTGTGAAGATATAGTATAATAGTGTCTTATAACACCTAATTAAATTCACATGGGAATAGTAGGGGATTTATTAGAGACCACTTGCTTGGTTGCTTCATTGAGATTTTTAAAATTAAGAGGTATATCACAAACAAATTTATGTGGTTCAAATAGCTTGAGTGGGACAACTTGAAGGCATTGTAATAGCATTGCTTCATGCAGTGGGGAAGAAGGTTGAGAAAAAACACTCTTTGATAATGATGCACAAAATATTATAGGTTTTTTATGAGTTTTATAATCTTATAATTAACATCTTGAAAGTATTTAATTCTATCTGTAGCTTGTTTGGAATAGATAAGGGAAAACAATTATTTGGTAACTCTATCTCCCACTCTCAACCAATGTTTTTTGATCTATGAACCATTTTCCTTGGGCCTTATAGGCTACCTCAAATTTGAGCTTGTGTCTCCATTGAGTAGCTTGAGATTGAAAATAGACATTAAGTGGTGATATGTCAAGTTTCTATGAAATTCATGGTGTGATGCTTCATGAGCACACTACTTAATAATAACTAATTTACTTCCATATAGTCATAAAAAGGTGGTAGTTTGAGTAATTGCATCAACTCACCACCCTATCCAACTAGTGTTACCTAAAGGTCTAGATACCAAGTTTGAGATCCATTTGATATCGCCTAAAGTTATCTCAAGTTTGAGATGCGTAATCTTGAGATAGAATTTAGTCTTGGTTAATCTAGTTTGAGGGGAACTCCATTCAATACATAAGTAAATAGGCTGATGGTCCAAAATAATGGCATCATTAGTAATAAAAATTGCACAAATAGTAGAACTAGAGAGTGAGAATAAGTATTTTTCCACGAGTAAGGCTTGATCTAGCCTTTTAACCACTATGTCTTGAACTTGTCTAAAATTAGACCAAGTAAAACAAGAAGTAGCATAGTTTATTCTTCTATGGTGGTTGGGCTCATAGAGATAGAGCTTTTTACACATGTAAAACCAAGCTTCTTTCTACCTTGCACATCAATGCATATGAAAATGACCTTCTTTATCTTTGTTGGATTCCACCATGTTGAATCTATGCAGAGAAACCAATAAGATTTGGAAAGTGAGTCTACCTACCACCTCCAGTGTAGGGCTCTTTCAACAACATCATTGAAATTATATAAGTTGGTTGACCCAATGAGCAAATCATCAAAATAAAAAAAGGTACACACCACCCAATAGATGGGACTAAACCCCCAAGAAATAGTATTTTGTGAAAACTCTAATGCTAATGGCATGATGAATCCTCCATGACATTACTCATGATTTTACCAATGAGAGAGAGCACATGGAAAAATCATGTGAGAAATAGACTACATAAGAGAACCATAAATTTTAATCTCTTGAAAACTCAACACTTTCATATCATGAAAGTCATGACAACTGTCATTGATCATGTATCTACTAGTCAGTTCAGTAAATTTGTGAATGTTATAAGAGTAAACTAGGGAAACAACCATGTGTATGTATTTTCCCTCTTCAAGGTCCTCATGGGATGAAAACCTACTGATGATGGCAAGCTTGGTCTAGTTTCTATGCACAAATTTTTTGATTTAGAAAGGAATTTATTTTTCTTAAACATATTCTTCATCTTCTGAAAGAGGGACTACAGGACCAACTAAGTATAGTTTTGTGATCAAAGGACACCACATTGTCTTATGTGTTTATTGGTATCACTTTAGAGTGGGGTTGTCATGACTTGACAAAGATAGACATAGGCTATGATGGAAATACAATGTTTATCTCTTGCACGTGCAAGAAAGTAGAGGCGGTGTTTTAGTGGTGGATGACATGATTTGTTTATCATTCTAAGTATAAGAGTTGTATTTTTGACCACCTAGGGTTGATTCACAGTAGTTTATAGATTAGAGGAGCCAAGATATGTTGATTCATTGTTCTTATTAGTCATAATGGTTCATTGTTCCCGAGTAGAGTTGGTTGATGTATTTTGTGGCACTTCTTTTTCCCACAGAGTTTGGCAAGAGATAGCCATTAAAAATAATTATTGAATAATATGGTTCGAGGATCGATAGCATAAGTAGGCACTCAATAGGTTAATGTAAATCACATGTAAAAATTGGGCAACATTTTCCCCCTATTTTTCCACTTGCTGCACAAGTTGGAAGTATACACTGGGCAACATTATAATCTTTAGTGCATGATTTTGGGCCTAAAATATGATATGCATCATGTATATTTTAAATAGTTTCATCATTTTCATCATCCATGTTAGATGTTCTTAGTCTTAATGTGTACATTATAGGTCTCATCTTAATCAATTTTATCAATGAAATAAATAATTAACATCTTTGACTATCATACTCCAAATTATGAAAGAAAGTTTCCCAAATTTTTTGAGCCAATCTTTTTGAATGGCGATCAGACATTTTTTTATGCATTGGTTCTAAAATATTTTCATCGAATTCAATCAAGACTTATCTTTTCTACGCATAATTCTTGGAGGTGTTGGTAATGGTGGAATTTTTTGAGAGGGTGTTTCAAAACCATTATTTATTTAATTGTTTAGAGGTTGGATGACATTTTCTTCATTGTTAATTTATTCATTATATGTTTCCATGAAATTTTATTGTTGGTTAATTTCATAATTATTTGTTTCTGTCAAATTTTCTTCATTCATGGGGGGTAAAACATCATACATAAACTCATCATCAAGAAAATAAAAAAAATTTAAACTTTGAATGTGAACTTCCAACATTAACTAATTCATTATTTTCAATTTCATTATTATTCATTTCATTATGGTCAATTTAAACATTATTGAATTGATCATGGTCGATTTCATAATTGTTTAATTTATTATCATCAATTGGATCATTATCTATGGCATTTGGTTCATCAGGATTAGAATTTATACCTTATCTACCATGAAGTTTTTGTATTCGTAGCTTGTGTTTCTCTCTCAAATATTCTAATTCCTCTGGTGTTTTATTCTTCCACATCTTCCTTTTCCTCTTCAAACATGATTTGACACCCATCAGAAGTGACAATTGACAACTTTTCAAATGTGGGTTCAAGTACACATGTACACAGATCTCACAAAAGTACACAGAGAATGTTTGTGGCAATATAATTCTTGATTTGGGTTTAAAATAATCATTGATAAGTGTATTTAATCTAAAATAAGAATAGCGTGATTGAATTATATAACACAATCATGATATGTGTTATAAAAATTTCTTCCCCATCTAACCCATTGGTTAGCTTATATCAAAAATAATGTAATCATGTTATGTAATAATGTGACCGCGTTATTGGCAATATAAGCTTTAGGGTTGGTAATTGGCAATGAGAAATGAGTGTTGCTTATGTTAAGAATAACATGATCACATTATTAAATAACACAATCATGTTATACTTATTATAGATGAGGGATTAGGGATTAAGGCATTAATGCATAGGGTTTATGGATTAGGGATTAATGATTATAATTTATGTTTTAGGGATTAAAGATTACAATTTATGTTTTAGGGTTTAGGGATTTGGAATTAGGTCATGTAGACTTTGGTTTTAAGGGTGTATATTATGTCTAATCGATATATGCCATGTATGAACCTAATATTAACTATAAAGGATACTAATTAAGATTAAATCAATTGGTAAATATGAAAAAAAATTGGTTTAAAATTTAGGGTATAGTGTTTAGGGCTTAGATTTAGGGTACACAAGGTCAATTGCAAAAATAATTCTTAGTCTAAATGATGTTAATTTGGGCTAAAATGATTGGTTCAAGGTTTAAAGAGTTTATATTTATGGTTTAGAGTTTAGGGATTAGGATCTTTAAGCATTAGGGCTTGGGATATAGGTTTTAGGATATATAAGGTGTAATCATGATGGTGATTGGGGTAAATTGGAGCTGATCAACCCATAAATTACATTTTATAGTCATTTAATTAGGTTGAAGGGATCGAAATAGCCCCAATTTCCTTCAGATGCATAGCTAGATTAGTACTCGAAAGGCTTTAGGATTATGTTTAAAAAGTGCATTTTATGACATCTCATGATAAAATT